>VXBL01003981.1:157165-167561 GCA_013400195.1 Aramus guarauna
CCCCCCCCCGCCCCATCCCACTGGGGAGGCAGGGCAGGTGAGCAAACGGCTGTGTGGTGTTTAACTGCCTGCCGGGTTAAACCACAACAATTTTAAATACTTTCTTAATGTGATTTAAATTTGACAGTACTGACTGCATGTTCAAGATCTAAGTAAAACTGTGGCTATACTGAAACCAGTGGAAAAAAAAAATCATTGATAATGATGTAAAGATTGTAACTCAGGAACTGGATTTTAAAACTCCAGTTGAAGAAATGTTTAATGAGTCTGATTTTCATTAGAAATATATATTGATATCACTTCAGTAGAAAGCTACATTATGAAAGGGCAAGCTATATACTTGAGTGAAGGTTGATAATTATTGATAAGGAAGCAGTATTGGGGCATACTTCAAATTGCATTCTATAAGTGTTTTTTGGATAAGATCCTAAACAAATTAACTTAATGTTTTGGTTTGGTAGTAAAAAGGCTATTTTTGTCTGAAACTAATCTAAATAATGTGTGCTGAGTATTGTGTAAAGTTAATAGTAAGAATACATCATTTGATAAAAAGAACATTCTGTCTGAGAGTAGCTTATTTTGTAAATTTCACCTATGTGATTTTGCACAATACTCAAAAGAAACACAAATCTATTGATATTTGCTGCTCCCTATGAAACAAGGAGGCACTCAGGGTTTTCTGGTAATTGTATTGCTTTGATGCATTTCAAGTTGCGTAACAAAAAATTGATAGCCTCTATCACTGGTCACTTTTCAGAATCTTAAGGTACGTACTCAATTTCCAACCTGGAAAATATCTTCCTGGTTTTATTATTATAAGACAGTTGAAAGGGTCTATACAGATACAAAGGCAATCTTATGATTTTACACTGTCCTTTTTTTTTTTTTTTAAGTTCCCTATTCAAAGTCTGAAATCTTCCATTTGGTAATACCTCTGGTCTGAAGAATTATTATTCCTGTTCATTTAATGATGTGATAAACACAGCTTAAAAATATTTTGGTGCCACAGAATCTGTTGTGAATAAGACATCTGTAGTCACAAATTTATTTGATATATACTTCTTAAAATCAAAACCAGATGTGCAGATGTGTTGACTATATAGTGATATGCTAACAACTGCCACAGAGATTTTTAGATACTAGCTAGTTTCAAGGCAGGGTTATATCGAGGCTGTCTGGAATTAATTTAGAGCCCTTCAGGCCCATCACTGAATCCTTCCATGGACCAGGCTTAGAAGCCAAGGGTTGCGCCAAATACTCTGGATTTAGAATTATCCTTACATCAATGGAATTTGTTCATAATTTAAGCATGTATGATGCACTGTCTGAGCTCAGTGGTCTGTCAGAAGGATTGCAGACAATGGACATCACACTGCCAGAAGCTCTCTCACGTTTGTCAGGACAGGCTTTGATTTCTGCTTGCATTGTTTGTTTAGGAATATATGCAATAAAGATGGCAGTGCCAAATAAAATTTGTACTGTGAAAACAGGGATACGCATGACAGCAAAGCTGTTAAAATCCATGTAGCAAAATTAGGAGCTTGGCAAACAGTAAAAAAAAAATCCTGGCTGATGACAGCAAGACTTTTTAAGACTAAAGCTTACCCAAACATCTATTTTTTCCTGCATATTAGTTCTGTATTGTAGTGTTTCCTAATCAAAAACTGAATCCATGCTAGGAATGGGTTGAGTCACTTTTTGAAAAGTGTGGTCCACAAATACCAGAATTGTTGCCTCAATAGTAACTGACTATTACAATAAGTTTAACACTCACATTGAACTTGAAAATGCCTGGAAAGGAAGTGTCACAGAAATCTTAATGTCTTACCAGGAATAGTAAGTCATTCCTAGGGTCTTCTCCCTCTCTCTCTCTCTTTTTTTTTTAATAGTACTTGCTTTAATAGTCTTTGGCAAATTTATTTCTGTATGTGAATGTATTTCCATTTTTCAAGAAGAAACTTTTGGCAATAATACTTGGGGCAAAAACACATTGTGAACATTTGAACATTTTATTGTGTGATCCTACATATAAGTACTCATTGTAAAATATTTATGGAATACAAATGCATAACTAAGAAGGCAATACTTTGTCTAGTCATTAATTTAACATGACAATAATGTCTGTCGCAAGGAAATGGGATCCATTAGTGGTCTCACGGATTACAAAGGCTTTATCTCTGTATCACTTTATCGGTGATTTCCAGCCTTTGCTGACAATTATACTTAATTCTTTCTTAGGTAGAAATTTTGAAAAATTTCATTACTAATGTAATTGATATAGTGTTAATTCATGAACTCATGTATCATTTATAGATGTCTGTCTCAAATGTTATATATCCACTGCTGACTGTTTGATGACAATTTGGTTTTGATTCAGTTATAGTAAAAAATAATTCTAACAATATGAATCAATAGCAGCAATTAATATACTTGAAACAGTTCATGCATCTATATGCACACTGAAATTGATCTTTTATCCTCAGAACCTTCAAATAATAACTGCCATTTTTTCATTGAAATGAAAAGCTTAACAGATTTTCATAAAACTCCAGTAATATATTTCATAAGACTCCCATAAATTACAGTAATAGTTCAGTTATTTTTTGGTGACTCAGACAATACTATGTCCACTGTTTAAATCATAACTTCTAGGTTAGCGAGCAATTTACAGCTCAAAACAGATTTTTCTTGTGCAATTCATGTATATTATGCACAAACTCTTCCTCACTCAGAACTAAGAAATAAATTTCAGGTCCAAGAAATAACTGGCAGTAATATCCATGTGAATTCCTCTCTAAATATATTTTTGTTTTAGTCAAACAAGAACTTACAAATAAAAGCTATTTCCATGACCAGGATATGCTACAACAGTTCTACTGTTTTAAACCTTGTGCCCCTTGTTTGTTCCAGGATTGGACAGAAAGAACCAGACTCTTTTCTGCAGTTCTCTTTCCACAGGGATTATTTTAGCCAGCTTTCAGCATTGCCTGGTCTTTCCCAGCCAGCTTTGATGATCAAACAAGATTAGTTGCCCTGAAGGCCTGTCCCAAAAAGGACAAGTGATGTCAGTTCACAAAAGCTATGGATTTAAAAAAATTAGGACTAGACTTTAAAAATTAGTGTAGTTAACAATTTTCATGACAAAATATTCCAGTATTTTAAATTGGTCAGTAGTTTAAAAAATGTTAAACAACGCCTTTGGCAACATGAATGCCAGGCTGTTGTAGAGAAAGAAATGTCTGCACCTCTCCTGAGAACTTGCGAAAGAATAGGAAAGGAATTTAGCATCATTTATAGAGACAAGTTATTTTTTCCTATTTACAGTACTAAATACGAAACGATAGGGTTTTTTTTCCTTTGTGAGCACTTCTGACATCATCTTTAAATGATTCTAACGACAAGTAAGTACGTTTATAGCTGTCATAAATTTTTGCGCTCAGTCTTAACCTAGTTGATGAAAATGTTATCTAATATGACCAATGTCCCACACGTATGCTTACAATTAAGTAGTCCTTTCACCTTATAAAATATCTATTAATCAAGTAAATTTATTACCTGCATTAAACCCAAATATGGACTGTTGACATTGTTGAGAGAATAAGTTCTCAAAAAAAAGTCAAAATGTTCAATCCTGAATGTATGATGAGAATATCCAATTTAATCTGCTCTTAAATAATCTTATTTTGATGAAACCAACCCATGCACGTGAAGCTGGAATGCGTGTATGTATGTCGGTTTGGAATAAGGGTGTTTGGGCCACTATTTAATCTCAGTTTTATTTTGGAGATTAAGATCCAGGTTTGTGGCATTAGAATCGAAAGACACAGATCAATGACTTAAGAGGCACTTAATGTGACGTGATCATCAACCACGGTGACTTGAGACTAAATTAGGTGTAAATGCAGTCCCAACAGCATGTCCAACTGAAGAGTCTTCTGAAAGAAATGTGATTGCTGTTTCTGCCCTCCGGTATTTGCAGGCTACAGTGGACAAGAAGACAATTATTTTATTTTTCTTTTAATAGGGGAAGGAAGAATACCACTGTTTTAAGGTCTGTCTTCTGTAGTTCCTTCTCCCAATTACTGTTTTTAAGAGAGTCTTGTACTCTGTTCCAGAAGAAGGTATCCACCCTCTCTCACGTTGGCCTAGATGACTGATCATAAAATGGACTTTCACTGTATGATACAAAAAAGGGAGCTAACTGTTTGTACAAATTAAACTCTCTCTGTCTCAGGATTTTGCTGTCCTTAGTTTCTCACAGTGTTCCACATTTAATTTAGATAGAGATAGCATTTTCATAAAACTTTTGAGAGTTGCTTGCCTAATGCAGCTCACTTTTTGTTACCTTATGCCACCTATTCTAGGAGCAGTCTGACTTTCCTTGGCTGGTGAGCTTTACTTCATCCCTCCTCCTTAGCAAAATAGTACCTTCAAGTCTGCTGAGGCTAATACTGACACTTCTTTCCCCCAGTAGTAATAGTCAAACTCCCAACAATTCCTAGATATTAAGCAATGGAATTTTTTTTTTTTTTTTTTTTTTAAATTTGAGGAAGATTGAGATTGATACCACTTTTAGCAATCTGCTGTGCCTAGGTAGCACGAAACATGCAGTGCCCTGGGAGTGTTACCACTGACCACAGTGGAGCCAATCTTTTACCAAAAAACTCCATACGACTACAGGAGTACAGTACACAGCAGCACAGAGGTTAATGCAGATCGACAGTCAGTGGGATCCCAAAAGTGGAGTGGGGAATGTTGTTTCCTCTGGTGAATCAGCAGAAGAGGAGGCATAATGGCCTGGCCTTTTAGTTCCTGTATATTAATCTCTGCAGAGCAATGCATGCCATTGCTCAGATATCAGATGCTGTTTATAACTATGCTGGAAACATAACTCAGAGCACAATAGTATCATTAATTTCTCTTGAGACCATATATGCACTTTTTAGGTTAGCTATTTTTTCACTGCTTCACTTAGTTCAAACATTGCATCAGCAGTATTGCAAGGTGGCTTGAAAAGCTATTTTTTCCGTGAATTTCTCCAGTTGCTGTCTCAATGCGTGACCAAGAGCCTAGGATGTGTTTAGGTGCAAAGGTTTTCACAGCACAGGTATGCCGTGTCTCAGGAGGTGGCTTGTCTTTTAATGACGCCCAATACCAGTGCTGGAGGACAAAGAGAAGCATTGTATCTATTCAATATCGCCGTGCCAGATGTCATTTGACGAGCGCTCATCACCTTTCCTTGTTTATCTGTTATCTAGACCGAAGACTTCTACTCTTTACTCTTACTCTTTGTAAGAAGCTATTCCATAATTTGAATCGTTCTTTCCACTTGTCCCAGTGCCTTCAGTACTGCCACATCATTTTAAGGTGGGAAACGGGAATAACAGCCAGTATTCAAGTCTGAATGGTGCCAGATGCAGTATGGATTTATATGGCAGCACACTAACGCTTTACTTTTTGTTCTCTGTCTTAATAATTCCTGAAATTTAATCTGGCCATTACCAAGTATTGAACATGTTTTCATAGTGCTATCAATTGTGTATTCATATCTCTGAAGTGATCCTGATTATCAGGTTGCCAACTGGGAAGCTAAAAGCGAGAAAATGTTCTTTTCTCTTAACACAGATGGTTTATAAGTAGATTATTGAAACGTGAGGATAGTTTTAGTTTTACTGTTCAGTCCTGTAGTCTTTTATATTGTCATTTCTTGATGTTATATGTTGATTGCTGCTTGTCATTCACTTTTTCTCTACAATTTAATTTGTATTTCTTTTAATCCTCTTTTTCTATTAATTCAAACCTGTTATAGAACTGTGCAAGCATATCTTAATACTGGTGTTAGGACTGTTACCAAAGAAGATGTTTGATGCACTTTTCTGTAGCTTTTAGTGTTATAAAATTAATACCTGTGATATGGACAATTGGGATAGTTTTGTAGATAGTTAATAACGGATCAGATATAGCAGTAGCAAAATGAATGGAAAGTTGTGTCCCGCGTTGCCTCATCGATGTGTCTCATGACATGGCTTAGAAAAAACAGCAGTTTGACCATCTTGGTCACTCAGCACTGTTTTTTCAGCTGTGTCGATCAGCTGCATCTGTGCTACCATAGCCTTTTGTCGTGTGGATTTTTATCTTCTATGAAGCTGTCTAAAACTGTCAGATCATTTCGTGCAGGCCACTGTACCACCATTAAATGTAGGAAGGGTGACATTTTCTCAGGTGCAGAGGTCAACATAATCCTTATGCATCACTTAAATTTTACTGAAACTCTCATTTGAGGCCTTCATTCAAATTTTCTAACAACTTTGGATGACTGACAAACCACTAACTTGACTAATTTCAGTAATTTCAGTAATTGTTTGCCATACTGGGGCAAAATATATATAAAATGCTTCCTTTCTGATTTGATGCCTTTGTTATCTGAAAAAGAGCTATTTGATTTTACCTTCTTCATTCCTTTCTCTCGTTTTGTATTTAAATATTGTACTCTGGGTTCAAATAGATCAATGGGGAATAGGTTGGGTGCTTTTTAACACCAAAGCACTGCAATGTAATCAGAAATACATGACAAACCCACTGCCTTTAGCCCTCCCTATAGAGGGCTGGTGCTGAGCCCGCAGGGAAGCAGGAGCAGTCAGGAGGAAGTGAATGACTTCCTTCCACTGTGAGCATTTCCCCTTTCTGGAGATTATTCCTGCCTCTGACATCCTCTTGTGCCGCTGCCTTGGGAATAAGGCAAGAGTTGTGCTGCCAGGAGCGGTGGAGAGCAGCTGGAACTCCGTTCCAGGCCACCCTTCCTGCTCTCATGTGACCCGAGTCTGTTTGCTTTAGAATAAATTTTTAATAGCTGGACATCTGGTTAGTTTGGGTTTGAATATATTTTTCTGTCCGTGTAATAAAGGAAAAAAGATTACTCAGGAAAATACTTAAGCTGCTATTTTACAAACCTATGCAATAGTTCATATAGCTTCCAAAAGTTCTTTATACGGCTTTTACCTATTTTCTATGTGAAGTTTTACAAATCCTGCCTTTTTGTCACGAAAATTGTGGCTCCTACCATTACTTGCTGTATGTATACAGAACAATAGAGAGTCTTGGCATAGTTTAGCATTCTATCAAAACTAACACGCTTTTGCCAAGAGAGAGGAAATATCTGTCTATTGTTCTGTTGCTGTAGGTGGACTAACCGGATCTTTAGGGAGTCTCTTATTGCCATAGGAAGTTATTACGGAATGGTATTATAGCAGAGACTATGGGAATATTTACTGCAAGTTCAGTGAAACTCGAAAGCTGTTCAGCTCACTTAATAAAATGTTTATATATCCTGTTTCAGTGCACACCAAACAATGTTGAACAAAGGAAGTTATTTCAGATCAAATGAATTTTTATTAATCAGAAAACTTAAAAATAACAAAACAAGTTAGATAAATCAGTCTGTCTGGATTTTACTTTTTTTTCCCTAGACAACACTGTAGCCCTCTCCAGGGAAAAGAGAAAATTCTCCAGTGGTAACAGAAATGTGTCATCAGTCCTGCAGTAATCAAAAGGTGACAGAATACTAGTTTGACTTTAATGACTGTGACTTCAGCAGCTGGATACTTGGTTAAAAAAATAAAACATATCAATACAGTATTAACTGATTGTCTTTTCTCTTAATGCCAAAGTCATGCAATCCTATAGAGGAGTTCTCAGTAATTTTTAAACTCACTTTTCAGTTACAACTCTATAAAAATACTTTACATTGTCCAAAATAAAAGCTCCACGAAGCAATTCATTTTTGTTAAGTACTTGTAGTTTATTTTGAGAGCAAAAAGCCCCACTTAGAAATGTAATCACATCTTAGCTGTAATTAAGAAAGACATAGTAATATTTTTCTAACATAATTCATAATAGTGCTTCTCATTTAGCTTTATGTAATTTCAGAGACTTCCTGTACCCATTTTTTCCAAACCAGAAATATAAGAGGATCTCCAGTCTGTTCCATCTGATTAACAGTGGCTGTTGTTTTACTCCTACCAAACTGCCTTCATTCATTTTTTTTTTTTACCCTGGACTGCTTAAGCTTATAACCTTTGTTAGCCAGGACACTGTACAAAAACTTAACTGCAGTTTTGGGAAGCACACCACTTCATAAAACGCATGCTTGTGCTAAAAGGGCAACGACTGAAATAGATTTAAAACCTTATCCTAGCAGTTCCAGAACAGGCAGGGTGGGACCCTATAGCCTCCTGAAGCAAAAGGTCCCGTTCGTACCCTCGCTCTCTACACAAGGTTGGTGCGACATACGTACGCTCTACAGACACCCCTTTCTCAACAGCAATGGGTTTTCCCTCAGGGTGGAAAAACAGGCGAGAGGAAAACAGTACGAACCTCATACTTGTGGTTCTGCAGTACCTTTCGACTGGCTGTGCACATCTGCGTGCGCACTCACAGTTCGATGAGCAGATTCTCACAGCTGGCTTACAGGGAGTTTTGTGAAGTTGGGGGGGGGTTGTTGTGGGTTTTTTAAATCCATTTTTAAAGAGTAACGTGATTGAATTTATCCAGCCGTACATACAATGTAACAACTGTGTGTGTTCCCCTTCTGTCTTCACATCCTGTGAATATGAAGAGCAGCGGGTTTTCCCAAAGTACAAAGAAAAGGCAATTAATAGCACACGAAGCCTATTTCACATCAGTGCTTTTAGCTTCAGTGGCTTTAAAAATGCCACAGCTTTTTCAAAACCAGTAGAATGGCTAACGTTGAGTTTTGGTAATTTAATTTAAAATTCCACAATGCAAGTTTTCCTCAAGTAATGAAATTTCTGTATTGCGCACGGGAATCTTAACATTCTGACTAAGAGAACTGCCGAACAGTAAGAAAAAGGCGGGCAACGCGGGCTGAAGGAAGCCCTTCAGGGCCTTTAGCACAGAGAACCTCCCAGCGGTTTGTACGCTGACGGGTGACGGCGCCAGAAAACGGGCCACGAATAGCGGAGCGTCCGCAGCGCCTCAGGCTGCCGGGGAAACCCGGCCCGGGGACGGCGAGGCCCGGGGACGCCGGCGCGGCAGGCGGGGCGCTGCGGGCGACGCGCTGTGGTGACTGCCGGCCCTTACACCGACGGCCCCTGAGGCACCGCGCATGCGCGTCGGGGCGGGGCCCGCGCTGCACCGCTCGCTGCAGGGGCGGGGCGAGCCGCTGTGCGCTGCATCGATGACTCGAGGTGCGACTAGNGACGGCGCAGAGAGGCGGGTCGTGGCTGCCCCGCTGCCCCCGAAACGCGCCGGGCGGGCGGAGCAGCATCCGTAGCCCCGGCGGGGCCCGGCACCCCCTGCCCTTGGCGCTCCCCTCCTTGTGTCGGGCCCGGGGCGGGGGGGTGGCTGGGGCGGGGCTCCGGCCCGNAAAACAGGCGAGAGGAAAACAGTACGAACCTCATACTTGTGGTTCTGCAGTACCTTTCGACTGGCTGTGCACATCTGCGTGCGCACTCACAGTTCGATGAGCAGATTCTCACAGCTGGCTTACAGGGAGTTTTGTGAAGTTGGGGGGTTGTTGTGGGTTTTTTAAATCCATTTTTAAAGAGTAACGTGATTGAATTTATCCAGCCGTACATACAATGTAACAACTGTGTGTGTTCCCCTTCTGTCTTCACATCCTGTGAATATGAAGAGCAGCGGGTTTTCCCAAAGTACAAAGAAAAGGCAATTAATAGCACACGAAGCCTATTTCACATCAGTGCTTTTAGCTTCAGTGGCTTTAAAAATGCCACAGCTTTTTCAAAACCAGTAGAATGGCTAACGTTGAGTTTTGGTAATTTAATTTAAAATTCCACAATGCAAGTTTTCCTCAAGTAATGAAATTTCTGTATTGCGCACGGGAATCTTAACATTCTGACTAAGAGAACTGCCGAACAGTAAGAAAAAGGCGGGCAACGCGGGCTGAAGGAAGCCCTTCAGGGCCTTTAGCACAGAGAACCTCCCAGCGGTTTGTACGCTGACGGGTGACGGCGCCAGAAAACGGGCCACGAATAGCGGAGCGTCCGCAGCGCCTCAGGCTGCCGGGGAAACCCGGCCCGGGGACGGCGAGGCCCGGGGACGCCGGCGCGGCAGGCGGGGCGCTGCGGGCGACGCGCTGTGGTGACTGCCGGCCCTTACACCGACGGCCCCTGAGGCACCGCGCATGCGCGTCGGGGCGGGGCCCGCGCTGCACCGCTCGCTGCAGGGGCGGGGCGAGCCGCTGTGCGCTGCATCGATGACTCGAGGTGCGACTAGCGCTGCCTGGCCGTTTCCAGCCCAGAGCCATCGCTGCCGGAGCGGTCTTCCCTCGCTGCCCCTGGGCCCGCGCCGCTGTCGGGGGAAGGAGGATGGTGAGGGGCGGCCGGGGCCGGGGCAGAGCAGGGCACCCCCCACACAC
>VXBL01003981.1:180043-207873 GCA_013400195.1 Aramus guarauna
TGTTGTTCCGGTCTGGATTTATTCAGGGGAACGGCAGGCGGACGGTGACATCTGAATCTTTTAAAGTTTTGACTCGTAGATAAACATGTCAGGCGTTTTGATCAAAAAATAATCACCTGGAAAATTAAGAGAGAGATTTCCATAAACTGGCGATAAATTTACTCGGGGTTTTTTAGTAAGCGGTTTTAGGTATATATTCTAGATTGCACACCGATAAAATCATTCTTTCTTAGCTTTTTATTTCATAATTTACCCCAGTTCATAAGGTTTCCCAAGGATGTAGCTGGAGAGCAGGCACGGCTTTTTGTCTTCCTGCATTGTATAAGCTGTATAACTTTTAATTTTCTTCTGCAGATACTCAGAAATGTTACTGCTGAAGAAGTAGAGTAGCACCTACTTCTGTGTCTGTGGGTATTCTCTGTAAGATTAGATCGTGGTTTCAAGGCTTGCTGCCTCACAAGGAGGAAGACTTCGTGGTGCTTCTCCCTGCCAAGTCTCCCAGCTCTGCATCTTAGGAGAGTTGTTTTTCACTGCTACATTCCAGAGCCAGCTATGCTCCACGTTTTCATGCTGCAGACAGCTGTTTGGCTGCGATTTTTGAGAGACTTTCTGTAGTTGAGATCTTTCTTTGAGTAAAGATAGCTGGTCTACTTTTTGCAAAGATCTACTTTATGGTCTGTGTGAGTGGTTGTTGGAGATGAAGGTGCTAGCTGCAGGGCTTTGAGGCAGGAGTTCCGGGTAACTGTGGAAAAAATACCCGAAAAGCTGTGGCTGAGGCAAGAAAACAGTTGTATTTCTAAAAATAAGCAGGAGTTGTCATTTTTTATTACTTAAGAAATGGGACAACAAGTTTGATTTGATCCTAGATGTCTGTTACATAAGTAAGAAACAAACATGAGAATCAGGATAGAGCTTCATCATTAATTTTGTTATCCGAACACAAAACACAGCGGCTTTGACAGATCTGTAACTTTCTCATACTTTTTACCATGAAAGTACTTACCTTTCTCACTAGTGTCTAGCGGAGCAGTTAGACAGTGGAGTTGAGCTGGTCTGAGGATCCTCAGCAGGTAGAAGCGCAGTCCTGATCCCCTTTCCACCATCTTGTTTGTTCTCCCATCCTTGGTTTCTGCCCTCTTGGATCTCGTGCTCATCTTCAAAGCTTCCTTCATAGGCTGATTTGACTTTTTAAACAACTCAAAAAGTCTTCCCTTTTTTTGGCTGATGTTTTTAGCTGATTTTGCAGCTTGGGTCAGGTCACCTGGAGGAGCACAGGACTCCAGGAAAGGTAATGGGACTATATAGCTGGGATCAGGGGGGGTGAGTAGGTGAAGAAAAAGCTCCTGCATCCTTACAGCTGCAGTCAGGTGCCTGTACGCTGCTGTTATCTCTGACTGTGGCCAAGTGTTGGAAAGATTTTTTTAATTTACTTTTTTTTTTTATCTTTGGGAAATTTCGTGCTCTTCATTTTTTGGCACTAACAGGAATGTTTTAGCGAAACAGAAAATTGAGAAGACTTTTGAATGTGGCTTCTCAGGAAACCCAACAGTCCCTTCAAATCATTAAGTTGTGAAAATGTTTTTGTGTTGTTTGTTACTAAAATCTGTTGACTTTAGGATGGCTTGTTTGCTTGTTTTTTAGGTTGTCTGATATTTGTGTCAAAATAATTCTTCCATTGAGAAAACTTGTAACCAAGAACCATGACAGCTGCAGAGAATGTGTGTTACACGTTAATCAATGTTCCGATGGATTCAGAACCACCTTCTGAAATCAGCTTAAAAAATGACCTAGGCAAGTAATGGACAATGATTTGAAGGACATTCCATCTTACCTGAATTATTCTCACATCCCTTCTTTGTGCCTTTCCTAGAATGTTATTTACATTTTATAAACTTAAACAAGTCAATTTAATGTTTATTTTGTTCTGTTGATTTTTGAAATGCGTACATTCCTCTGCTGTATTTTGAGAAACTTCATTACATTTATCTGATGTGTTTTGGTTCGATTTTTTTGGTTGCGGGGTTGTTGTTTTTTTCCTCAGTCTGTGCAAAAATTTGAAATCCTTTTCTGTCTTTCCGTTTGAATTAATACCTCTTTGGGCTCAGGCAGATTTAAGTAATGCAGTGATAAGCAACAAGTTGTCTTATCACATGTTCGCTGCACTGCTGTATCTTGCTGACAGAAAGGGCAGTTAGTATTTAGTATACCTATGACATCAGAGTGCATTGTAGTATCCTGGTATAAAAGGCTGTTTAAATAAGCATTGAAACAGCTGTGAAATTTGTTGAATTCAGCTAATTCCAAAATGTTGATCCTAGAATTAAGTCTGAACTCCATGCTTATTCTTTAAATATCTCTTGCTTCATCTTTATCCTTTTCGTAGAAGTAAGGGTGTGAATTTATTGATATGCTGTATTGCACTCCTTTAGAGGAGGTTTCTATCTTCTGACATGGAAGATCAGTATTCCTGTTAAACTAACTGAGATATGTTAGCCTTCCTGATTTCATTTCCTCCTTCTCTAGAAAAAGGAGATGTCAAGTTGAAGACAGAGGCCTTGAAGAAAGTAATCATTATGATTCTGAATGGTGAAAAGCTACCCGGGCTTCTGATGACCATTATACGTTTTGTACTGCCTCTCCAAGATCATACCATCAAAAAACTGCTGCTGGTCTTTTGGGAGATAGTGCCCAAGACCACTCCGGATGGCAGGCTTTTGCAGGAAATGATCCTTGTGTGTGATGCATACCGAAAGGTAGCCCATTGTTTATTTCATTGCTTCTGTTCCTATGCTGGATCACTATAGAAAGTACATAATTTTGTGTTATTTAATAAATATAAACATGATTTATGCTTAGCATTTCTTTCCTAACCATTTTGTCTCAGTGCCTCAGAGCTATATAATTGTAGATAACCAGCAGACCTGCTACCAAGGAATTTTTATGTATTCTTTTACTATTACGATGTAACAAAAATTTAGTGCACTTTGTTTGCAAGTCAGTGAACCTCAAAGATGAGGGTAGCCTAATTACCATCTTCATAGTATCTTGTGACAAACCATGGCTTATAAAAGGCACCATTTTTGGAATAACTTCATTGTGGTGTATTTGGGACATTCCTTCACAAAGATAATAACGTCCTTCAACTTCTTTGGGAATGGGTCGGAAGCAGGTGAACTGATATACACTAGAGGTTAGTATCCAGTGTGCAGGAATGCCTGGAGGGTTCACAGCCCTAGTGATCAGAGAAAACACATACAACGCAGAAAAAACCCTCCAGAGTTTGTAAGTTTTACTACACAGAAATATGCATTTTTCAATATTGTGTGACAGCAGTGTTTTAAGAAGGTATTTCATGAGAACGCAGTGATGTGTGGTTGTGGATATTGGGAACTTGTACCATGGGAAGGCTTCGTGTGGGAGAAGGCTAGCAAGTGCATTCATCTGAGTGGAACCATTAGGCTGAAGAGTCTGGCATTTCAAATATTTCCTGTTGATTTTAGGATCTTCAGCACCCAAATGAATTTATCCGGGGCTCTACTCTCCGTTTTCTTTGTAAGCTGAAGGAAGCAGAACTGTTGGAGCCTTTGATGCCAGCCATTCGTGCGTGTCTAGAACATCGTCACAGCTATGTGCGCAGAAATGCAGTTCTTGCAATTTACACAATTTATAGGTAAGTGCCAGAAACCATATAAAGTTGTGGATGCAGAAGAGCAAGGCTAGCTTTAGTGATCTGGATAGTTTTTTGATATCTCAAAAACATTTATCAATGACTGTTGTGGTGTTTGGGGTTTTGTTTGTTTGTTTGTTTGCTTTTTTTCCTCTATCTAAAGGACTCCCTTGGAAAAGGAAAAGATACCACGGCTGCTTTCTCCACTGTGACTGAGGTCCTTACATTGCAGGTTGATTTGTATGGGCAAATGCCTACCTTAATGATCTGAACATTTTTAATAGTCATCATTGTCCACAACCATAACTGTAGAAGAATCCTTGCGGGAATATGAAGATATAAATTTATTTGAAGTGAGACATTCTTCATGTACTGCAGTGATTACCTGAACAGTGTAGCAGAAATCATTGATGGGGTAATGCTTAGCTGTCATGATAACAAACAATTTTTTTTAAAGCTCCTTGAGTCTGTTGGTTTTCAAATAGCTACACAAAATCTATGTATCATCATTTTATGCTTTTTGAATTTTTATAAATGCTTATCTTTAGGGTGTGCACTGAAGCTTTAGGTTCTACTCCTTACCAATCGTTCTTCTTTTTTTTTTTTTTTTTTTTTTAAAGAAATTTTGAACATCTTATACCTGATGCTCCTGAATTGATCCATGATTTCTTGGTGAATGAGAAAGATGCAAGCTGCAAAAGAAATGCTTTTATGATGCTAATTCATGCAGATCAGGTAAGTCTATTTGTCCTCAAACTCCTTTGGTGTAAATACTTGACAATGTGCTAGGTAACTAGCCAGTAGTTTGTTGGTAGTATAAACTATTTACATTCATTAAAAACCATATATGGTAGTGTTAACCCAATTGTGGAATATTTGGTAACTGTAAAAGTTAGTCTTTAGTGCTGTCTTCATTTTTAAAGGAGAATTGCTGAATTTGGTGAAGGGAAAAGGTGAAGGTGCTGAAAACTGTAATTAGTTATGCCTAGTGAGCTTAACCACAGAGAGGTCCTCCATTATTACCTCCTGTTTATAGCATTTGTAGTCACATGAGAAAGAACTAGCAAGTTCTCTTTAGCATTTTAGATTGTTTACAGGCAATGACCTTTTGTGCCTGATTACTCCATTCTGTCTAGAGAAGGCAAAAAGAGATAGAAAACTAATGGTAACTTGCTCTTCAGGTTTACAATGTTTTTGTAAATTGTTTTAAATTTCAAGTTGAAGGGTTGAATATATGCTGGTTTGTATTTTCATTTTTAAAATGTGTTTTGATTTTAAAATGTAGCTTGAGTGAACAAATTCAGAATAATTTAGAGTAATTTATCTTTTATTTGTATAGGATCGAGCTTTGGATTATTTGAGTACCTGTATTGACCAAGTCCAGACATTTGGTGACATACTGCAGTTGGTTATTGTTGAACTAATTTATAAGGTAAAAGGGATATGTGGTGGCACACTTAAATGTACATGTTAGATTACATTAGACTGCTTTTTAAAAGGGATAAAACGTTGCTGGAAAAGACATTATAACTAGCATTTAGTCCTTGTCAAGAACATGCCATTGTTTAGTGGAAACAATAAACTGCTCAGATGTGCACAGTGTAGAGCAATATGTCTCACATGTGGACTGTACATTACCAGACTGTTTTTCATGGGCATGAGCAGGGCATCCCTTAAGCTAATAGAGTTAATGCCCTTTCTTCTGATCTGAGATTTTACAGCTTTGTAGCATTGCATAGAATTGTCAATAATAGTTTTTCAATAACTTTTATAATTAGATTTTTACAACTGTGAATGACACTTCTTATTCTCAGAAAAGATTGTCACCTGTTGCTTAATTTTCTCCTTGTTGTAAGATAATGGAGCAGCTAATCTATACAATTGCTATTTTCTTTTTTCTTTATGTGCCACCTATGCATTGTTCTTCTTTTCTAGGTCTGTCATGCAAATCCATCAGAGAGAGCTCGGTTTATTCGCTGCATCTATAACTTACTGCAGTCATCGAGTCCTGCAGTGAAGTATGAAGCTGCAGGTACTCTAGTTACACTCTCCAGTGCACCAACAGCCATCAAGGTATAAAAGTGATGTTTTCAGATGTTTCAGCAGCTTTTAGTGCACTGGAGTGCATGCTGTATGCTGTACCTTGATACTTTGAGAGAGCGAAGGCTTTAGTAATGTGGGTTGTTTAACCCTTAACATGTGAAACGTTTTAAAATATCTCTTAAATGTGGTCACAAAAACAGACTGAGACTGTATTTTGCAGACCTGCAGCTAGTAGACTTTGTGTTGCTTTGGTAGGGGACAAGCTTGAATACTGTGCAAGCTGTTGTACGATAATTAGTACCAACCTGCAATCTTCTTTGCGTACTTAGCAAAGCAGACTAAAGCTGAAGATTCGCAGAGATTGAATTACTTTATTTACTCATAAATATTACTCTATTCACACCAGGGTGGAAACATAGAGCAGTGAAGATTTACATTGATTACTGATTGACCTTGGGTTCCTAGATTTATGTTTGTCCAGCTGATTACTTGAGATCACACAGAAATTTTAAACTTGTATGGAAATTTCAAAAATAGAATATGCAAGTCTAGATTTAGAGTAAAAGCATTGTAAATAGTAGTTTCAAAAGATCAGGAGTATTATTCCAGCATTCTTGCTTTAGTGTAGTCATTTTTGTTGAGTAGGAATATTGTACAGAGAAGTTGTCATTAAAATCATATGTATAGGCCAATACTGGCAACTATTTAAAATTTATTTTAATGCTCAACTGTGTACTTAAGAACTGACCCCAAGCATGCCAGGAAATTTATCTCTTCATGACTTTCTTTGAATTTAAAATTAAGTCTGTGTATTGTAAGCTGATACCGTTGTGAGCCTTCCTGTGTAATTTTTCTAATATGGTGGTGGAATCGGTGTTTATAGTGGACCAGAAACTTTTAAAGACTATTCTTGGGTTCGTTTCTGTGCCAACTCTTTGAGTAGTTGCTTTAATAGTAACATAGATGTTTTTTCCTGAATTTCTCTCAGAAATTTGCCAGTTTCTCCTCTTCATTACTCAAAAAATGGTTTTGATCCTTTTATTTTAGGCAGCTGCCCAATGCTACATAGATTTGATTATTAAAGAAAGTGATAACAATGTGAAACTGATTGTTTTGGATCGGTTGATTGAATTAAAGGAGCATCCCTCCCATGAACGAGTGTTACAGGTATGGGAGCTGTCTCTTTTCCTGCAAACTTCCTGAAGGCACTTGTTTCCTAAACGAAACTTTCAGGTGTTATGATGTATGGAAAAACGTACTTTTGAAGTTTAAATCTTCTGTTGATATGTTTTGGATGGACTTACATATTTATGACGTGCTGCTTTTATTATCTGCGTAAGAATTAACAGCAAATGCTGTCTTGATTGTAAGACTTAATGATGTAGCTTGCAGGGTAGATTTTATGTAAATGTAGACTGTATTAAATGAACACTGTGACATTCTTAAAGCCTGGGATATCTTGCTTGTCTGTCAGTAGTTTATATATTATGTTTTCAGGAAAATCTTTGAAAATAATTGAGGAAATTGAAATCATATGAAAAATCACTTAAAGCACCCAAGTAGTTATCGTTTTGTAATTGTTTCAGGATCTAGTTATGGACATCCTCAGAGTATTGAGTACCCCAGATCTGGAAGTGCGCAAAAAAACCCTTCAGCTAGCTCTGGATCTTGTCTCTTCAAGAAATGTGGAGGAGGTAAAATACGTATTACTTTTGTTTCATTACACTGTGTTTTATTCTTTGGAAAAATAGGAGACTTTCTTCAATTTTATTTGATCTTTTCTGCAGCTTGTGATCGTTCTGAAGAAGGAAGTGATTAAAACTAATAATGTGACAGAGCATGAAGATACAGACAAGTATAGACAGCTGCTTGTTCGTACGTTGCATTCCTGTAGTGTTCGGTTTCCAGATATGGCTGCAAATGTTATTCCTGTGGTATGCAAATGTTTAATTATATTGTCGTTAAATATGTTCTAGCTATACCCAAAACCTGGAGAATAACTGAAGCTGAGGTGTTTCAAATAGTGGCCTCAGACAAAGCAATACTATTTTTAATCCCTCAAGAAATACAGGATTTTTGATGCTGTAGTTATTTGTCTTTTGAGACTTCCTTTTAAAATATTTTGAAGAACATGAGCTGAAAAGTACCTTTACTTGAAAGTGCAATAATTTGTATCATTAGAAAAACAATTTTGGGATTATGGCAATTGGTAATGGATTGGAATGTACTTAAGGGTTTTTTTTACTTCAGCTTTGTTTAACGGGAGGTATATATGCAGTTTTATTTTTCTGAATGTGGAAGGAAAATCTGTTGTACAAACTTAGCCATGCCGGTGTTTGCGCTGATGTTCACTCTTTTGTGCTAGCTGATGGAGTTCCTTAGTGATAATAATGAAGCGGCAGCTGCTGATGTCTTGGAGTTTGTGCGGGAAGCGATCCAGCGATTTGATAACCTCAGACCTCTTATTGTTGAGAAGATGCTTGAAGTCTTTCACGCTATTAAATCTGTCAAGTGAGTCCAAAATATGATATCAAACAGACATTGGAGCACCTTGTGGTTCACTTGCTTTGAATGTATATTGTCGTTAAATATGTACCAGAATCCTGGCAACCCACACGCAAGAATAACTGAAGCTGAGATATTTTGGGGGAGATTATTTTTATGTGAAGCTTCTTTCTTGTCTACTTGTACAAAAGATATATTGGGTGCTTGTTGCATTGAATGAAGGAAATAAATTCAAATTTTGTTTTAATGAGGCAATCGATAATTGTATTTCCACATACATTGTGGAATTGTTGATGAAGGCCAACTCTAAAGTGATATATTTGTTACAACAGAGTTACTAAAGGATTATTGCAGTAGGAATTTGCACTTGTAAGCAACTGGAAATACTGTATGTTTGTTAGAAAACCTAGTCTAGCATAGACTGGGCTTTGCAATCTGCGGAGCTTCTTTAGTCTCTTTCAGGGCTCTAAAAACTTGATTTTCAGATGGATCTGCAAAGGTTAAGTCATATGAGAACTTCTGTGTATCAAGACACCACTTTGCCATTCTTCCAATATGCGGGAATCTTTGAATCCTATCTCTATCATCCTCATTAGGTGGGGAAAAAAACTTCTGAAGCTTTGCTATTTTTTCCCCTAAACTTCATTCATGTTCTTGTTTTTCATTTTCTCCTTTATGAAGGAAAAGTTAGATTGTCTCAGTTAACTGGAGAAGTTACAGCTGACTTTATTCACATACAGAAGAGTTATTTCATTATGATCATAATGTAACTTAATTTTCTGACTGTCAAGATTAACACGGATAGGAATAAATTTGTAGCAGAGAATATCTCTCACCTGATACTTGTTCATTAGTTTATTAAGGCAGAAAGGATGATTGTTCTTGATCAAACTTGCTTTCTGTCAGTTGCATCCTCTTGAATTTGTCAAGGCTGGCCTTTACCACCTGACCATAAATCACTTCCCTTGATGCTAGTTTGAGTATGTCATGAAAGCATGACTTAAGTTACTGTTCTTGTCTTAGGATTTATCGAGGAGCTTTATGGATCCTTGGAGAATATTGCAGCACAAAGGAAGATATACAAAGCGTAATGACAGAAGTTCGCAGATCCCTTGGAGAGGTGTGTTTACTTTGTTAGGCTAACTCTTTGTGGATTTACTTTGGATTTACTTTGTATTAGGCAATGTGTTTTCTAGTTTTTTTATACTTTTTGACAATTGAGTAAGATGCAGCAGGACCTGTTGTGATATGTAATGACGCATGCACAAGAAATCTAAAATAAAACTAGTTAGGGTTTTGCATTTGTTATTTTTTTTAAGTAGCATACCTGAAGCCAGCATATACTGAGTATAAGTGATATCTGTTAAGAGGAAAGATGAGAAATTCCTTATTTCAGAAAATTGTGGCAGATTTAAGATACAATTTAATTATACCCACTTACAAATGAAGAGTGCCTTAAGTCTGGGCTGTTGAGAGAAGGATGTAAGACAATCTGTGCAATGTGAGCTTTATGCATGGGTAGGAGGCTTCTGTATGGATTTCAACATCTGCCTATCTTCTCAAATTATCTAAAAACTGTTGCACTTTAACTGACCTTTTACTCATAAAAACCTTAACAATGCAGATAATTTTTATTAAAACCTTCTGCAAAACAAAAATATCTGGTTTATATTCATCATAACAATTGTTTCCTGTTTGTTTTTCTAGATCCCAATAGTAGAATCAGAAATCAAGAAAGAAGCTGGTGAGCTAAAACCTGAAGAAGAGGTGTCTGTAGGTCCAGCCCAAAAATTGGTGACAGAGATGGGCACTTATGCAACACAGAGTGCTCTCAGTAGTTCCCGACCTGCCAAAAAGGAAGAAGACAGGTATTTCAGATTTCATATTAAGCCAGGAGTGACTTGGTTTGTTTGGGGTTTTTTTAAAGTGATATTCTCTCACGCAGAATTTAGTGGTTGAGGTAATCGCCTGTTTTAATTATCCCAAGTAGATGGTATCCGATAGGAATTTGCCTAATTGCTTAGGATTTGTAATCAAAGCTTACTGCATATCAAAAAGGACGTTATTAATTATGGTTTCCTAAATTCTAGTTGATGATAATTTATACGTAAGGCCCCTCACAATATTAATTGGATAAAAAGATGTTGCCTTTAGATTAAAACATTTTTTCTCTTGATACCACTTTGCTCTATTTAATACTTGGTATGGTTTATTGCATTGGTAGCTAGAACAACTGCTATATTGTCTTAATTCCTGCAGATGGGCTGCTTCGTCTGGGCTAGTCATTATCGTCTCATAGCTACAATGAAATTATTATCCATTACGCTTTTCGCTTCCTATTCTGCATGGAAATGTGACTTGTGAATATCACTATATCTGGAAAATTACTTCTAGAGGGGAAAAAAACCAACTTCTGATACCTTTCAAGCTTATTTTGTTTGTACAGTATGGATGTTAAGGTATGAAGATAAGTAGCCTGAAGAATGTAATCCAAAACTAGTTTTCTAATGATCATTTGTCTTTGCAGACCTCCATTACGAGGATTCCTGCTTGATGGCGATTTCTTTGTTGCAGCTTCTCTTGCTACAACTTTAACTAAGATTGCTTTACGATATGTGTCACTAGTTCAGGAGAAGAAGAAACAAAATGTAAGTCTTCTATTGTGTTTTCACTGTAATTGCAAAGAAGAGCTGGTTGTTGCCTCTTTTTTTTCAAACAGATGCAAAATGGGTTAAGTCCAAAGTGAAGTGCTAGTTACGTGGTTGGATAATAATGATAATTTGGCTCACAAACAGGACCTACTACTTTCCAGCCACTCTATCTAGACAGTCTCTAAATCAATGCCGCTTGGTTTCTAGATAATAAGTACTAAAAAAGTAAGTAATGAAATCGTAAAATCACTGAACAGATTAACGTGCACCTTTTTGTAAATAAGTCAAAAATAAACATTTCTGTAAAGCTGTGTAAAATGCAATAACTTCCTTCCATTCTCTTTCCTTTGTCCTCCTTCTCAGTCCTTTATCGCTGAAGCTATGCTCCTGATGGCCACTATTCTCCATTTGGGAAAGTCCTCTCTTCCCAAGAAGCCGATTACAGATGACGATGTGGATCGTATTTCCTTGTGTCTGAAAGTTTTGTCAGAATGTTCTCCTCTCATGAATGACATTTTCAACAAAGAATGCAGGCAGTCCCTCTCTCATATGCTGTCAGCCAAGCTGGAAGAGGAGAAACTTTCCCAGAAGGTGAGCTAGTATAAGTGTGTAACCATAAACACTTGGCATTTTTTTACAGAAGTTCACATCCAAGTAGGTCCCAGAGTTGTCACCATTTGACTAAGTCAGCCATTACTTGACTGTGTTTCTGTGCTAAGGAAGGGAATTCATCGTGAATTCCTGAATATTTTTCTTCCCGCAGAAAGAATCTGAGAAGAGGAATGTGACGGTTCAGCCAGACGATCCCATTTCCTTCATGCAGCTTACTGCTAAAAATGAAATGAGCTCAAAAGAAGACCAGTTTCAGCTTAGCCTTCTTGCAGCAATGGGAAACACGCAGAGGAAAGAAGCAGCTGATCCTCTTGCATCCAAACTCAATAAGGTAGTGTGAAAGTCATTGTTTTAATTATATATGCTTTGTGCTGCTTGTGCACAGGATCAGCTTTGGGAATTGCAGGCTGGAACTGATGAACTGAAAGACCTAGGTATCTCCTGGTTACGATCAGGAGAAAGAGAAAAGCCCTTGTGCTTAAAGTTGTTACCTTTTCACGTGGGAGGAGGAGACTTGGAGAGTGCTGAGCTGGTGGGATGTGGAGAAGAAATTAAGATTGTTTGGCAGTCTGAAAAGCCCAGTAAGGCTCACAGGGAAGAGAGCAGGGATGTCACAAGTGATTAAGAACCCCTTTCTTTGGGTGCCGTATCCTATTGCCAAGCGCAATGCATTCTTGTTTCACTCTTTATGCCTGTTTTTGCTGCTGGCTTCCAGGACCTGGCGAGAAGGTCCAAAGAGAAAAAAAACAACTCTTGATTCATTCATTAGTTAGGGTTAAAAAAGCAGACTTTTACTCTTTCAAAGTCTGGATGAATTCTTTTTACTGTTTAAAAGTTACCTTTTAATTTCAAGTCAGCATTTCTTTATCCTGCTGATCTTTTTTAAGAATAAATGGCATTACAGTCCTTTTTTTAGGAAGTTATGTGAATTCAATTCAGAATACATTTCATCTGGAAAGGTTTTATGATTGTAGTGTGTATGCAAAAGGATATGTGAAGGAAGAATGCAGTTAAATTTATTTGTATGAATAGTGCAGACAGTGACTGTGTGTTTAGCTATACATCAGTGAAATCTGTTTATTTTGGGAGACTTATGCATGAACTCTAGATTTCCTAAACATCACAACTTCTTTAAATCCTATTTTCTAGACGAAACCTGTGGTGATTGTTTGCAGTGTTTTTCCAATTTCCTTTTTATTTTTTTCCCTTTTCTCTTACTAGTAAGTTGGTTCTGTGAATTAAAAGCTCTCTGCACACTTGCTTGATTTGGAGGCTCATATTAAAGAGTAATGGCTTTAATTGTACTTTATTCTTATTTTTTGTCATTGTTTGACACGATTCCATGTTTTAAACTGATTTATGAGAAGAAAAGTACCTTAAACTCTTTTCTTTCACAGGTTACTCAACTGACAGGTTTCTCAGACCCCGTCTATGCAGAAGCGTACGTCCACGTCAATCAGTATGACATTGTGCTGGATGTGCTTGTGGTCAACCAGACTAGTGACACTCTGCAGAACTGCACGCTAGAACTAGCTACGCTAGGTAAGGAGCACTGGTGGAAACAAAGCAACCCTTGGGCAGCCGTGAGGTACTGGGCAGTAGCACCTAGTTGCAAAGAATTTCTGAAACACTTCCAGATACTTAGAAATTTATGCCAGCTAGTTGCCATTTTGAAAGCATATTTTTTTGAATGACTTAAAAAGATACTTTTCTTCCAAAAGGTGGAAGACTTGTATCTACTGGCACTGACAGTACTATCTGACGATATAAACTGTAGTCAGATTTTGAACTTTCATGTTTTTTTCACGAGAACAGTAGCATTATATTTCCTTTTCTCCCTTTTTCCTGACGTATGGACAGGTTTTTGTGATACACGTATTCCCCATTGTGCTGTTACTGTAGAGCAAGAGGAGAGAATCCAAACTGGTGTGGAGCAAATGTCAGGCAACAGAAAGCCATGTGCCCTAGGTGGTTCTTGCACTCAGCCTGAAGTACTTAAACCCTGTGTTTACTCAGCTGAAACCATTCCCTGTACCAACAGCTGTACCAGAGGCTTGCTGAAACAATACTGAGGCTTCATTAACTTCTTTTAGGGGAGGGACTGGAACAGATAATACAAGAACAGTAACCAGTTCCCTATTAGTTGTCGTCTTTTTTGACAGTCAGGAGTTGAAATATGTTTATAACATACTAGGAGAATGTGTATTATGTGTTTTTAATAGATATAAGTATGACTGGAGGGTCATAACCTTCCTCCTCATCTCTTGTAAATCATTTGATCAGACTAATGATGGAGATAAATAACATGAGTATATTACTTAATAGGTTGTAATTTTCTATTTATCAGCTCACTAAAGTGGAATTCTGTGTTTCCCATTTGGTATCTTCAGATATATTACAAAAAATGACTTGATGCATCACTCATGCATAGAGCTGATGCTGTTCATGCTGTGTTCTCCAATTGCACAGCTGGATAGAACTAAGGAGTCTTTTACAACTGCTTGCTAAAGATTAGGAAAAATACATCTCTTACTGTTTCCTGGGAGCAATTACATTCAGAATCAAGGTGATACTTTGACCTGTTCTAAATAGTTTAGTGCTTGTAATACTGGATCTTGAACTTTGGGTTTGAGACACTTGACTGTAGGATTAGGTATTACGATGTTGTCAGTGATTAAAACACAAGGTAGAATTAACCATTTCCTTTTTTATAAAAATTTAATACTAGACTCAATCCGAAGCCCAGTTAAGTCAGTATTTACATCTGCTTTCATTGGGGTTTGAGTGAATACACTAATATTATAATGGAAATTTTTAGTGTAATGTAAATTGTTCTGTCTTGCAGGTAGCAAACTGTAAAAAAACAAACAAAAAAAATCCAAATAACTACTTAGTACAACTCTGTAGACATTAGAATTGAATGACAAGAAAACAAAAAAAATTTGTTCCAAAAGCTAAACTCATTGTGTACTGTTAATGTTCCCTGATCCCCATCTCCCAATTTCTTTTCACAGGTGACTTAAAACTTGTGGAAAAACCATCTCCTCTGACACTTGCTCCACATGATTTTGCAAATATTAAAGCTAATGTCAAAGTTGCCTCAACAGAAAATGGAATAATTTTTGGTAATATTGGTAAGTAAACAATTCAGTGTGCAAAATTGACATTAATGTGTAGCATTTCTTAACTGCTTAATGAGCTCAAAAGTAATTAAAACACTTGATACTAGAAGAGGAAATTAAATGGTCTACAATGTATGAATATTTTGTGATGATCTGAAAAAAACTATGTAACTTAAAACCATAGTAGAACGGGCTACCTTTAGAATGTTTGTTAGTATGATGCTTGAACCCAAGTCTCTGAAATTGAAATGAGCTAGGCAGCCTTGCCTGAAAGACCATTACACTTAATTCAAAGTTCTGTGGCAACTGGGTAAAGCACTTGAAGAGGACAGAGGTCAGCAATGAGATTGAGCAAGTGTTGACTGTTGTTAACTGGCAGGTGGCACCTCAGCACTCTTATTTAGTGCAAATTCACTTTTTTAAACATTAAGGTGGTTTGTGTTTTATATTTGCAGTGTATGATGTCTCCGGAGCAGCCAGCGACAGAAACTGTGTGGTTCTCAGTGATATTCACATTGACATCATGGATTACATCCAGCCTGCTTCTTGTACGGATGCGGAGTTCAGACAAATGTGGGCAGAATTTGAGTGGGAAAACAAAGTTAGTTTTAATTTTTGTATGTTATTTGGAGTTTTTGTTGATGAGATGTAATTCTGTTTCTACATCAGCTCATTACATCAACATTATCTCTTGTGATATCAACCTCATTCAACATCTGCACTGGATGTTGGCCTCAAGTAATTCATTTTCTTATTGTTAATCAGTTTCACAAGCTTAGTGATGCAATAACTAGTTTTTTCTTACAAAAGAGGTATTTGCATTGAGCCTTACCCCCTGTACAGAAAGGGTCCAAATTGCTTGGTGATTGCTGTGTGCTTTGGCTCAAAGGAGAGAGCAACAAGTGTGAGTTCATGCTGAGACTGCAGAGCTAGTCAGACTGCTTAGCCTCTCCAGTTCTTCCAGTTCTGAATTACATTGTCTTTTTTTTTTTTTTTTTTAAATACAAAAATCATAGCATGTTTTGGGTTATAAGGGACCTTTTTAAAGATCACCTAGTCCATCCTCCTTGCTATAGGCAGGGACATCTTTCACTTTATGACCTTGGAATACAGCTGTAGTGTACAGAGTGGTTATGTACCACTGTTGGTTAAGACCAACAAAATGGTAGGTGCACTTAGTATTAGAGGGTGCCTAAACTGTTAGTTACAGACCTGTTGAAAAAAGGGTTTATGGGACATAGTCTCATGCAACAGAGCAACATAATTTAAGAACAGAGTAGAAACATTAAAACAGAACTTGAGATGTTTTAGCAGACAAGGCTACCCTTTGTGTATATGTATTCACTTGAGAGTGGATTTAAGTTCCCTCAAAGGGAACTTATAAACAATAATTTGTAATTCATAATATGTGAAGCCTTAGCAATTTGTAAACTACTTCTGGAAGATGTGTTAAAAAGCGATTTAAACAAGACACATAATACTCAATATGAGGAAGCCAGCGGGAAATATGAAAGTAATTTTTATCATTGGTTAAAAGAAAGCTTTTGGACTGCATACCATTTTTTCTTGTACTGGCAACGTGTAAACTGTATTCAGACAAGAAGTATACTGTTTGATGTAGAGAGTCTACATGTTCAGCAGAGTATTAGATTCACTTAATACGTTTTAGAAATCACGATCATAGCATGGAATTCTCACCCTTTTAACAAGTGGATGGCAGGAGGTGAAGACTTTGTATTAGGCCACCACATAATGTGATGTGGAGCTAGCTTACTGAATGTGGTGTTCCTCAGGGAGAAACATAGCAGTAGTCTTCTTTTAGAGCCCTGAAGAAGAGATACCTGAGATGCTAAGTACAGTAATTGCCATTTTTTTTTCCTCTTCTTGAAGGTTACAGTGAATACCAATATCATTGATCTAAATGAATACTTACAGCACATACTGAAGTCAACCAATATGAAATGCCTGACTCCAGAGAAGGTGAGCTATTTGCTTGAAGACTTTTAGATACTCTTTTTAGTTTGTGTGTTTTGTTTAATTTGTTTAGCATTTGTTATAAATATTATTAGAGGCACTTGTTTATAATATGAAATAGTACATATACTTCAAAGTTGGGGTTTTTTAAAATGAGCACTCTGAAATGAGTGCAAGTTAGTGTTATCAAAATTATGTGTCTCTTAATCACCTTAGCTATTTCTTGCCCAGCTAGAAAATCGGAATGTCTGTTTTCACTTGTACTAGCTAAGCTGTAAGAGATTTGATGGAACCATGTGTTTTTATACAAGGTTGGTTTTTTTTTCCGGTAGCCCCAAATTTCTTCCTTCTCTGTCAAAATTTACCTTTCTTTTGCCAGTTTAGCCTTTTTGGTGTAAAGCGGTATCATAGCATCATAGAATGGTTTCAGTTGGAAGGGGCCTTAAAGATCATCTAGTCCAACCCCCCATCTGCCCACATATACATATATACACACACAATAGCTATTTGCTTTTAAGTTATGGTTATATATAATAGCTATTAGCTAATATACGTATAGTAGCCAAAATAGGTATAGTAGCTATTGTACTATATAGCTTCTTTACGATTTTGTTATTCCTTAAATCAGATCATACAATACCATCCTACCTTACTTTGATGAATATTGTAGATAACATATCTTTCCATATTAATTTTAGAAAAAGGCCACTACTGTTTCCCACTGCGTGATTCTCACGTTTTAAAAAATGTTGTATGCAAAGAAAGAAGTTTAAATGTTAAATACTGATATCTGCCTAGATATATGTAGGATGAATTAAAATGTATTTAAAGGATTTTTGGCCTTTCTGAAGAGTTCAAATGTGCTTTCTGCAGGCACTTTCTGGTTATTGTGGCTTTATGGCGGCCAATCTTTATGCACGTTCCATATTTGGAGAAGACGCACTTGCAAACGTCAGCATTGAAAAGCCAATTCATCTTGGACCAGAGGCACCTGTCACTGGTCACATACGAATCCGTGCAAAGAGTCAGGTAATGTGGCTTCTGTTTGAGCGCTGTTTCTCCTTGTCATTTTTAAGAAAATGTACTGACCACTCTAAAAAAAAAAAAAATCTGCAAATTTTTGGATGTCAGTTGGTTTCTAGTATTAGGTAAATGGGAAAATTTTTAGAGAAGATGAATATAAAAACTTCATCTTTAGTTTTTTAAAACTAATCTTGCACACATTTTGTGAGGAAAGAAAGGCTTTTAATTAGGTGTAATAATACCCTAAAGTCATGTTGTACATCTTCTCTCCCAGTGCATTATCACAAAATTAGGCCTTTGGGCCAAGATTTTATTTTATCCATAGTGCTGCAAATAGGGTAGTATACTTGATTTGCTTTTAAATAAAGAGCAAATGCTCCCCAAGGTGCCATGATCTGTTTCCTATTGATTTATACATTTCAATTTCATATAACAAGGAAATTTTATGCATGTGATTGCTGTTTGCTGGTTCTTTTTAAAAACAACAGAACAAACCCCAGAG
Organism: Aramus guarauna; assembly: GCA_013400195.1. NCBI lineage: Eukaryota > Metazoa > Chordata > Aves > Gruiformes > Aramidae > Aramus > Aramus guarauna. Next base: position 198,143 of record VXBL01003981.1, read on the forward strand.
TCTTTCAGGAGAATTATTTTCTGAAGGTACATCTATGAGTCTGCTTGGGATTTTAGAACACTTACCTCCTGACTAAAAAAAGTACAAAATTTGGAACTGTTTAATAACAAAACAGCTAGTGTACCAATAAAAGTAATTTAAACAGTGTACAATTAAGGACTGCCTAAGAATTTTCACATTCATAACACGAAACGATTTAGTTCATGTGATGTCATTGTAAAGATTTCAGAGTGGTTTAAATTAATGTTTCTGGTATGTTTACAGTGGCATTTTTACATAACACTGCATTCAATTATATATGCCAGCTTAGTTTCACCTGGAGATCGTTCTGGTGATGATTAGGTGGATTTATTTATGCAGTTTCTTTTGAGATTTCTTCAGTTTCTGTGCAATATTAAAATGGTTCTGTGATAAAATTGTTTTCTATAGCTCTAGTGCATTGAGTGCTAGTATCAGCACTGAGACTTTGAACAGCTGAATGCCAGTAACTGGACTGACAGTTGTCATTTTTTCAGTGGCAGCGTACTTTCAACTGCTGGGAGATCAAAAGACTTACAGTCTCTTATTTTTCTGTCTTTTGTACTGATAACAGATTTAGCAGTTGCTAGTTCAAATTTAAGTTTCATTATTTCAATAATATATGTAGATCTAACCTTTACCTAGCGTTAAGGTGTGCACTATGACGTATATAAATAAATGAGCAGTTAGAAATACTTTAATGTCATGAATGTCGTCTTTCTTTTCTTTACAGGGAATGGCCCTGAGTCTTGGAGATAAGATCAATCTGTCTCAGAAGAAAACAAGTTTATAAGTTTTACCTAATGTCTTTTCAGGTCTTTTACAATTTAACCTTAGGTATGTGGCTTTCGGGAGCCAGAACATCTTGTATTCTTCAGTCTTCTGTAATTGTAGAAGCCAAGCTTTTGAGCTGAAAGCATTCCAGCAGATAATTTATAGGTTCCTCATGATTGATACTGAGCAAAATTTTAAATCTCCAGGGTTTTTTTTTTTTTGTCCTGGAAGTCATGTTTTCTTTGTCTCTAATATATACTGATGCTCACAGTACAATAAACAAATTATGCCAGTACTGTTTTGTCTGTAAATTATAAACTCTGTATTATTTGATCAGTATTGAATATCTGGCAGGGATATTTTGATACCCCAAGAAAGTGGGAGTGTGTAATAGCTTAAATGTTTACAATAATGACTAGGCCTGAATTGTGTGAATGTGTGATCATAACTATTAAAATACTCTTGAATATCTAGGAGAATATACATATTTGACAACTCAATCAAAGGCTGTATGTTCTAGATGGTTGGTTTAGTAATGGAATCACTTGGCACAGACAAGGTTATACTATCAGAAAAGAGATTGTCAAAATTCAGCTCTTTGCAGCAAGTAGTAGAACCTTAGTTTCTGAAATGCTTTGCTAATACCATTATCAAGAGTAACATAAAATTGCCGGTGGCGTTCTTATTTTTTAGTTAATACAGAAAAGACAGCCAAGTGCAGTATTAAAGCTGTAGCAGCGTAAGCAGTATTTTCAGTGAATGCCGCCATTAGCCACATGTGTAATAAGCTGAGGAAGGAAGGGTTCAGGCTGATTATGATCTTGCAGTGAATTGAACCAAGTTGAAGAATTGCAGAAAAGGAAGAAATGTTAGTGAAGGTCAGGTCAGGATGTGGAAATGAGTTAACACTACTTGGCTACTAAATATTGTGCAAATTAGCAGTAGATTAAAACACATAACTATTAGATTGAAAATACTTTTAGCTGAATTTGTTAAACATTTAGTCTGAATTTGTTAAATTGTTGCAAGTAATTAATTCTACAGAAGAACCCCCAGAGCCAACAGGACTCCTCCAGTTGGCAGAAAGTCCTGCTGCTGAAGTTGAACAGCTGTGTCTTACTCCAGTAGGACAGAAGAGATCTGAGTTAGTACCCTGAGTAGCAGATTCCCAAAACATTTAGGGCCTTAGTGATGAAAATATCTATTTTCCACTCTGAGTAAGCACAGGAAGGAACACAAATGTAAATTCTGAAATGAAGGAGTCTAGGCTGCTGTATTTTATCTGGATAAAGGATGGCCCTAGAAGTACAATGCAAAACCTGAGGTAATAAGTGACGTTCATATAAATATTTCTTTACCTGTTCCTCCCAATACTACTTTTTGCCAGCTAGCTTTGATGTGTTCCTCCAGGCATTAAGTTCACTTTTCATTCCAATCCTGTTCTTAAGCTTAGGTGCTAGAAGAAAATAGTTTGCCCGTGATTAAAAATGGGGCAGATCTGTCAACTTTGCACTGATACAACTGTACAATTCTGAATTTTTACATAAAAATAAAACCCAATAAAAGTCTGCTGGCAGTAGTTATTTTTTTAAGCTGTTAGCTATCAAAGCCATGCTGTATCTAACAGTATCGAACTCTGCGTCGCTGTACTCCAGCGTGCACAGCTCTACTACAGATAAGCCTGTACACCTGCAAAGGCTATGTCTTCTGCTAAATATTCTAGATTTGAAATTTGTGACTTCCAAAGCTATGGTGTTTTTATTTTACTATTTTCTCATAGGCTCACACCTCATCCTTATTATATACCGTAAAAATAAGGAAAGGATCTTAGATAAGCAAGGCTGTTCCCATGAGTTTGAGCAGAGAAAAAAACCTGAATGTAGCTTCTGAAGGCTTGTGCCACTTCTGTGAGCATGAAATATGGTCATGAAATGTACAGGTCACAGTAATGTATGTTTCAGGTATAAACAGTCGATTTTGTTGACGCTAAGCATAATGCTATTTTTAAACCCTTTACCTGCTGTAGTGGGGAATACCCAGCTTTTGTACTCCAGTAGATGTTAGAGACAGTAAATGGGGAAGATAGTGCAGCATGGTTTTGCATGTTTCGCAATCCTGTTTTGGTTCTGCCATTAATTTGCTTTCTATTGAAAGCTCCAACTCGTGCATCACGCAATACCAGCAGGAGCTGAAGCTCTGGATATGCAGGTCTGCCTTGATAATGAAGGTATGTCTCTGCTTGATCTCGCAGCAGTTGTATTGCCTTCTGTGAAGTTACGCCACATTCACAAGGATGTAATGGAGATAATCAGGATGTGATCTTAATTGCATAGTACTTCATAATTGGGGGGATGGTGGGAGAAAAGTGTAGGAGTATGTTGATGTGCTGTCCTGTGAAATTCCATGGATATTGGTATGCTGCTTGGGGGTGCATGGAGGGGGGGATTTTCTTCTCCAATCGCTTTTAGCCAAACCAAGAGAGAAGAAAATCCTAGGACTGAATGGTTTCATCACTGCAAAGACATTGCAATTACTAGGACACTAACAGAGACTGAGTCATAGCTGCACGTATACTGACTGGCATGAATGAGATGGATTTGCTGACCACAGCCAAGGAAAGGATGTTTTTGGAGGAGGAGAATGACTTCCAGTATCAGTTGTCCGAGCCCTGTTTCAGTTGCAATCTGCTATCCTCGTTGGAGAATAGAAAAACATCCTGGCATGTACAGCTACCCCTTATTTCATGTGACTCTTAGTCAGCCGGGAGGGGCACATAGTGTAACTCAGTTTAGGATATCTTTTGCTATCACAACTTTATGCAAGGACATGAAAACACCTGTTCAGCAGAAGCTGCTGTGACATTAGGATTCATTTTCCACCTGTCATGCTTTTCAGTAGCCCTCCTGCAGAATTGAGCAGAAGTCTTCATTGGTGGTGTGTATTTTTTCAGTAGCCTGAACACTGAAAAAAGTTAGATGCATGTTTCATGTCTATACTTTGGAGGTGAAATTCTATCCTTATATATAAATGCTATTGTGTTTTGGCTATACTTTTGCTCAGTAGCTCAGATAATAGTGATTGTGGTTCAGAGCACCTCTTTCTAAAATAGCTTTAGTGCCCTAAAGAGGGACTGACTGAGCGAGACTTTCTGTGTCTGCCTGTCTACTCGGGATGCTCAGGTTGTGTCATGCGAGAGGAGTGGTGTGTGCCGATCTTCAGCTACTCCTGGGCAGGCCATCGCTGCTGAAAAAATCTGTGCTTCTGAAACTACCGCAACCGCTTAATAGAAAGGAAATAGGAGGAAAGCCGATGCATCATCGTTGCGGTTTCCCGGAGAATTAGCAATTGTGAACAAATAGGAGACTGAGAACCACAGATGCACCAACAATCACTTTAAAAATTGATGTTCTAAGGAGAACAGGAACTCTTAAGTAATTGCTATTGAAGTGTTTGATCAGCATTAATGAGGTGTAAAAGATTTCCTAGATACTAGAGAACTGTTCTGCATATAAAAAAAGAGTATCTTACACAGACTATCCTACTTTAGGATCCATTTGCAGCTTTTTCATTGCAGCAAAACTTAGTAAAAGCTAGCGTATAGCTGTGGCTATGCAGTATTGTTCAAAACTTTGTACAAGGATGTTACCTATTTTCTGAGCAGTAATGGGTACGTATTGCATACACTGTGCTTGGGAAAGGTAGTGTTATTCCACAACTCTGATTTCAGAAGCTTTGGATAAGAACAGGAATAAATTCCTAGTAGGTGTAAATGGAACAAGAAAACTTGCTGCTTTTCCATTAAAAGTTTTTGAAAGTCATTGTATGATGCAGTGCTGGCACAGCACGAAGCCAATTTCTCCTACGCCCCTGCTCCTAACGTAGAGCTGCTGCGAGTCAGGGCCAGATTTCTTTATTCAGGGCCCGAGGAAGATTTATGTTTGTGTCCTGTTTAAATGATAACATGAGAAGCAGGATGTTTGTCTGATGACAGGCATAATATAGGCAACTCTCAGTTATCCAGGAGAGAAAGGGCCATCCCAAGAAAACATGAAGGTAGGTAACATAACATAAATCAGGCCGTAGGGGAACATAGTTTGTATATTGGGCTTTAAAAAGCTCTGTAAGTGATTTCTGCAGAGACAGCTTTATACAACGCTCAGAAATGGGAAGCCTCACGTGAGGGGCATTTGCTCTGTGCCACACGCTTTTTGGGACAGAGCTGCAGCTGGAGTGTTGAGGACAGACCCAGCCAGTTAATCCACATCTTGGGTAAGCAGTACCTTGCAGCTAGCTGTGCCCTGGCACAAATTAAGGGATTTTATAACATTTTCTTGTGTGTGGCTACACCAGGGGGTGCTGTCTCACAACTGGTAAGAAGTTTTGATGGAGTGGTGTTAAAAAATCTGTGAAGAGGAAGCAAGTAGTAAAGGATGTGCTGCAGGTTCTGTTATAAAGTGATACAGGGTAATTCTGGCCCGCTCTCAGAGCCTCTTTCAGTTGGTTTTTGTATATTTTCAGGTTGCCTAGCTATGAATAACCAGTACGCGGTGGTGCTGACGGTTCAGGTTACCACTGTAGTACATCTGTTTGAACGTTGACTTTTCTCTAGAGATTTTACTTTTCTAAAGCATAATGAGATAGATTTGGCTGTATACAGCTGGCCTAGGGAGGCTCTTCCGTTTGAAAGACATGATAATGAGTTCATTAAGAGAGGGATATAGGTAAAATACAGCAAATTCTACCTGTGACTTTGCCTGTACATTTCCAATACTAATCCAGGCAAGTTTTTGTTTGAGTAAAGCCATAAATTGCCTCTTATTTCACTTGATATTTCTCCTGAGGTTTTTTTGTGTATTCTTGTAATTTTAACCTTTTCTAAACTCTATGTATAATTTTTTTTTATTGCTTCAGTGCAGTATATTTCATCAGAATGATCCACAATTGCCAAGGACAGAATGCCAGCAAAAACGTGGTTGCTTTTGTTTTGAAAGATCAGTATAGTTATTCTAGCTCTAGATTGTTGACATTTTCTAATGGAGTTACATGAGTTTGGATGTTATTAAAACCAGTTATTTTACATATGTATTGAATCTGCAGTTTCTGTGGTTTGCAAGTCCTTATTTTGCTCTTTCGCTGGAATTTCATTTAGGGGAAGCAGAACAAAATAACAAAATAATATTGTTATCCTTGCCTCAACAGAAGAGCAGAGGTTGTGGGTCTCGCTGTTCCTACACCTGTTTGTGGTGTTTTTCACATTTCATGTTTTCCCTGTAATATCTGATCAAAGGTAAAGGTCCAGTTTTTTACAACAGGTGGTCACAATAACAGCTTTTCATTTAAAATGTGGTTTCTTGTTTTTCTGAGGTCTTACAATACTGTAAAAGGTTGTAAGAATTTTATCATGCTTCTAATTTTAATTACTTCCAAAGTTTGGAAATGTCATCCAACTTCTGTATTTAGAAAGGTTAGGAAAACATATTCTTTTACAGAAATGATCATTTGAATTTCAATATACAGCAATGAGTTTTTGATCTGATCTTCTAGAAGAACTTTGCTGTCACTCGTATTCAGATGCAAGAATAAAGAATTATTTCCACTAAGTTGTCCTTAAGCTATATATGATATGAGAATACGTAAATATTTTATCAATGTGTAGAAACCTCATTCTAGATGAGATTGCCCATGACCTTCACTTTTTTCCTTCCTTGATTTTAAATATTTGTTACTGACAACTGTAGATCTCATGTACTGTGCAAAGCTAACATGACATGTTGCACAGGCATCCCCCCTTTTAATTGTTTTTTGTTTTTTGTTTTTTGTTTTTTTTTCAAATGCAATTCTGTCATTCTTTCCAATATCCATGGAATTCAGTGGTGCTAGTGGGCCAATTTCCTTTTTGAGCTGTGCCTGCTGAAACACATGAAAGAGTTGTTCATATGCAGAAGCAGGCACCATTTAGCAGTGAATTCTTCTTCTGAGGCCAGGAATAGTGAATGAATGGTGCGGGCAGCATCAGCCCCTTTGAACTCTGGAGGGTAGCATTGTCACTTCAGAAATGTCCCCGCTTCTTCTGGGGTGCTCTCTTTTTCACCTGTAAAACAGGAGAATGTAGGACCTGTGAGCACAATGAAAACCCACTGAGTTCATCCATTTTAATAATGTAGTGCACGGTTTTGTGTGTGAATCTGTTTTGCCATAGGGCTGTAGTCTCATGGTATCCACTTGCACTTAAAGCAGTTTTTCTGACCTGGGCTGAAGGTGTGAGCCGGAGCATTAGCTTGGTGGCTCGCCTGCAGCATGGCTGTGAGGACCTCCAGCAGTTGGGTCCGTGTGTGCCTGCGATGCGCACCTGGGCTCAGGACCTGGTGCCACCTTCGTTCCTAGTTAAGACTGAGCTTGGACGTGTGGTACCAGAGTGGCAACAGGTCAGACAAAATCACAGCTGATCTTCAAGTTGGTGTCCCAGTTTCACTTCAAACATTAACTTATGTACGTCATTCCTTACCTCATTTGGTGGCTGCTTTAGGCATTATCCCATGCTCTGAGATCTTTCAGGCTGTTCCTGTGCCTGTCAGTAGGAAGCCGCTCTACATGGTGAGACATCTTGTCAGAGAGACCAAATGTACAGTTCTTTGTACCAGATAGGAGTTATGCTCCAGGCTTGGATCTATTAGGTCTCTTAAGCAACATCTTTGCTTGTTTACAATATTCTAATATCCGAAAACTGCAACTTGAAATGGTCCACTTAATTTATTGTCTGTTATGCACAGATCTGATACCAGCCTGGAAGGCAAGTGTCCCAGTTTATTTGGTTAGTACAGCTGATGTTGTCATTGTGTAGAAAGTGATGGCATTCACTGGCTCCTTACAATTAGATCCATACTGACATGCGTCCTTTTCCTAAGGAGAAAGAGTGAATTCTTGTTCTACAGTAGCTATGGTTCTTTGAAAAGTTGTCGTCCTCAAGGATCCTGTAGCTCACCCTTCATCCATACTTGAGCTAGGTGGAGAAGAAGAAAAGACCACTTGAACCTGTAAGCGGTGGCGCGTGCAGCACAGGACATATTGGTGCCTGATTCAGACTGTGCAAGGTCCTACACGTGTGCCCAGGTGGAGTCCCACTGACTGACCTGCTCCTAAACCCCCTGTTTCTATAAATCCATCCTACCTGGTTGTGTTCGAGCAGGTGTTTACCTGCTCAGATAGCATCTACCTGCCCGTAAAAACCCCTCTGTAGGAGCATTCTGCTTTTCTGGTGCATCCCCCGTAGATGTGGTAGAAGTCGTCTCAGAAGAGCGATTTTGCCCTAAGTGTGGTAGCTGTCTCCCTGTGCCGTGCTGTACCGTATCATGATACACGTGGCTATATATCTCCTGACTTTCTGACACACAGAGACCAGCAAGGTGAGTGACAAAACTGAAATTTTGTCCCTTATAGTTTACCTATACAACAGAAATGTTTCCATCATGGAAAACAGATTCACTTTTTACTCAGATTAGCAGCAATTGCCTTGGATTCCTAGAGGAGATTTTGTTTTTAATGCCGTATCAAACTTTCTTTTATAAAGGTGCAAGAAAATAAGCTATTAAAACCTTAAGGTGTTTGACCTGTCAGTACTTTAGTGCTTGTATTTTAAAGCATGTAACGCTATGTTAATGCGTCTTTAACGAGGGATATAATTACTCCGGGGCTGGTATGCCTACTCCATCAGTAAGAGCAGGTGGTTTTTTTCCTACGCCTGTTCTCACTTACACTTCAGGCGCACAAGTTCAGCAGTGATACTATATCCAGCCTTAATAAATGTGAACGTTGCCGTAGAAACACTGTCACTTTGAGAGAGGTATGGAATGCCAAAGAAACCTGTTCTTGCAGAATGCAGATGCTAAAAGCAGATGAAGACATTTATCAGTTAATCAGTTAAGCTTATTATTTATGGAAAATACAGATCATGTGAGACTATGGAATGCATTTGTTAATTAAGTGAAAAATCAGGAATTGTGTGGGTTCCAGCTAATTCCTCATGTGTTACTGTAGAGCATGAAGATACAAGCCCTAGCAAATATATACTTATATTTCTGGAAGCATAAAGTAATCCCTAACTTCCTGAGTTATATATATTAAAGCAGATAAATAATTAAGCTGAGAATCTTGTTTAACTCCTGCTTTTTTTGTTACCAAAGTATTTTTGCATTACCAGTCATCTTGGAAATTGTTGTGGTTTGTGATTGGGGCAACCATATTTTCTAAAGCTTGTAACTGATTTTTGCAGCAGTATTTAATGGGTGGTACATGGGAGTAGGTATTGAGAATGAAACAGATGTCTGCAATTTTTCTCGTATGTCCAGGAAATCACCTTAGGGCCTCAGTTTCGTCGCTGTGACGTGGAGATATGCTGCCACCTTTGTGAAGTGTCCTGGGGTCTGTTGGTGAAAAGTTCTGTACAAAAGCTCAGCTGCTGGTTCTGCTTCTGAAAACCGAGTCAGCCGTCCCCGTTGTCTTCCTGGTCAATAAATGGGCAGGTGTCTGAGTGGAGTGAGGTTTCAGAGAAAGCTCTGGGTGAGTGCAACAAGACCGAAGTGGGAACCGGACGGCCGTGCACGTGTTGCTGAGCAGTGCTGGTAAGCAGCTAGCTGTCAGAACAACAAAGATACCTGTCAGCCTCACCTCTGTGCCTGGGAAGATCATGGAACAGATCCTCCCAGAAGCTATGGCACGTGGGAGACGGGGGGAAGTGATTTGAGACAGCCAGCATGGCTTCACCAAGGGCAAGTCTTGCCTGACCAACCTGGTGGCCTTCTATGATGGAGCGATGACATCAGTGGATAAGGGAAGAGCTACAGATGTCATCTATCTGGACTTCTGTAAGGCCTTGGGCACGGTCCCCCACAACGTTCCTCTCTCTAAATCGGAGAGGTACAGATTTGATGGATGGACTGTTC
>VXBL01003981.1:208296-242184 GCA_013400195.1 Aramus guarauna
ATGGTTTTAAAGAGAGTAGATTCACACTAGATATAAGGAAGAAATGTTTTATGATGAGGGTGGTGAAACACTGGAACAGGTTGCCCAGAGAGGTTGTAGATGCACCATCCCTGGAACCTTTCAAGGCCAGGTTGGATGCGGCATTGAGCAACCAGATCTGGTTGAAGATGTCCCTACCCATGGCAGGGGGGTTGGAGTAGATGACCTCTAAAGGTCCCTTCCAACCCAATTCATTCTATGATTTTATGCTTCAGTATATTGTATCAAGCTTCAGTTGCTTCAGGTTGCAAAAACCAAGCTGATTTAGAGAAGTTTAGAGGACCAGATCTTGCTGTTTTCAGGAGAATCTGCAAATTGACATATATTTTGCCCAAGGAGAGAAGCACTTTGTAATCATTGAGAAAGGGAAGAGAACTGGAGTGTTCCTTCAAAGAACTCTTAAATGCCCCTTGAAAGTTTTAGCTGATCCTGTTTGATCAGATTATAAAAAGCTTTTTGGGGAAGTGAATTTCTTCAGCTTTGTGTGATACTATTGTGTAACTACCTTTGCATGAATTGTTCAGGAATCCTTTAGTGGATCTTCCTCTGCTACTGAGGTGCCCAAATCTCACCAAAGCATGTACTTTGCTAGCCTAGAATATGTTGTGTCTGAACACTGCAGTTATTTGGATTCCAGGTGTGGCTTTTTAACTTCATGTTTTGCTATTTACAATAGATTTTCAAGTAACCTGAAATAACTTTTAATTAATTGGGAGCTTAGAAATGTAATGACGTTTAAAGAGATGATGCCGTATACTAAACTCCTGGTAGTGCTCATTCACAAATACTTCTGCCCTAAGACGCTATTACACTGAGAGTGTGAAAGACAGTGATAACAGAGTTATGTTGTGGAGTGGGTCTGTATCGTGTGATAAAAGTTTTCCTGGGTGATGTAAGTGATGCAGGTATTACAATCACTTGTCTCTTCATGTTTTTTGATGACAGTCTTAAGTGTGATATAGCTCTAACATAGATTATCATGTAAAGTTCAGTCATCTGAAAAATATGTTGAAATGGTGCCATTCACATAGACGTACTCCATGTAACCGTTGCCAAATCCAGCTGAATCCTGTAGATTGCCCAGTGGCAATCCAATGCATTTTTGTTTGACTACTGTATAGATGTTATGTTTCTGTGGCTGAAATTGATTCTGGTGCTTATGACTGGGAAAAAGATACCTGTCTCTTTGAAGTTCCACTAATCCTCAGCTTTCATAAATTAAGCAGCTACTTAGAGAAATGGGTCTTGTGTTACTTCTTTCCATGCAGAATTTGAGGTATGGGATGAAAACAGGATCTGAGCTTGAGAATAACTGACTGATGATCATCTCTGCCCTGCACTTTGGATCCAAGGAAATAAAACCTCATGCACAGCTATACTGCAACGTCAGCGATACGGTAACTGAGTGTTAATTCAAGTTTCTTCAGCGCTAGATTTGGGACTAGAACATCAGATCATGGATAAGGCAGACAAGGAAGGTTGTCATTTGCTAGCGGATGGTCCTGAAGTGGCAAGGAATCTTGCCAGTGTCCCAGTTGGAGCCAGCTCGGAGCTCCTTAGAAACATAAGCAAGATGGAGCCTGAGAGGCTTGGGGTTGGCTGGGGCTGGGCTGTCGCTCCCCACAAGAGAAGGACAAGGAGGAATGGATCTGAGGGCAACGGGAGGGTCAGTAATGGCTTTCACTCCAATGCATTAATTATAATATCGACAGGTCAGGTACTAGCCATGGCTGTAATAGGAGTTATTCCTGGCTGTATTGGTGCCAGGGACTTCGCTGATATCCTTAGAACCAACCTTTGGTACCACTTGCAAATTTGCTAAAGAGGGTTAATTCAAGGTTGAATTTTAGATGGGTATGTTTGATTTGGTTTTGGAGTGTGTTTCAGGAGGGTGTCACGGTTGGTTTGGTCTGGAAAGCCTGTTTTTAGCTAGAAGCATTGCAGCCCTCATCCAAAGGGGATTAAGGACCTCTGCCAAGGCCTGTGTTGTATTCTGAAGCCCAGGTACTGTACGTTTGCTTCCACAAATGTTCACAACAGTGCATAATGTACCAATATATAACTAAGAAAAGGGTGGTCCTCGACTCTCCTGCATCGGTAAAACCCCCGGGGAGGTGCACTTCTCCATGCACACACAGGCCTATGTACTCTCAGAGCGTCTCAAGCTTTTTAAAAGGATCGATTATTTTAAATTCCCTGAAAACTTCCTGAAAATTAAAAATCAATCCATTTTCTCATTCTCTGTCGAGCCAGTAATCTTACGGCAGTACTTTTTGTGCAGGTGTCTGACAGGAGACAAATGCAGTCATTTACACTGTCAGACTCATTCTCCGCCTGACCTCACCCCAGCGGCATTTTGAAAGTGTGGGTGCGTTATTTTGTGCAGGTGAATCAGTCAAAATTACCGTTCGTCTGAAAGAGTTTATCAAAAACTAATGGGCTTTTTGCAAAATAAAAGGCTTTGCCATTCTTCATCCAGCGGATTGCTGAGAGATGGAATGGGTCCCTGAGATACTTATTAACTGCTGGTGGTGGCTCCAAATATAAGAAAAGCATGTGCTTTAAATTTTTCTAAAGGAAGTCTTACCCTCTTTAGTTATCAGTAAGAAATTGGTAAGGCACAATGAAAATGCTAATCACCCAGTTATTTGCTGCTTCTAACGCTGTTGGTAAAGGCAGAAGATTATTTTTAATGAAGAATGCAAATTTTCAAGGAATAAATTTTTAATAAGTTTTTTTTTTTTTTTGAAGACTCTTGAGAACACTGTTTTCTGAATAATTGATCTTTTCTAACAGTTCAGGACACTGGTGGATGTCTAGTCCTTGAGGGTAATGAGACGGGTGTCTCGTGTACATGCTCAGCGATGGACTTTGAAAGAAACGGCAGCTATGACGCTCATCCTTCTCTCATGTTTTATCAGGCAGTTGGAGTACACCATCAAATTTTGATACCAGATGTAATTATTCACTAGAAGCAAGTGTATATTTAATCCTGTAAGGTAGGAGTGTTAAGTAGGCAGGATAGAGTTCGCACGTACGGAATACTGCATTCTTTAATGATGCTGGAGCAGGCTGAAACTTATTCTCTGCTTTTGTATCTGCATGTCAAAGCATGAACACAAATTAAAATCTTTGTTGGTACAGATCAGTCGCAGGTGCAAATATGCAACCGCTATTTAATTAGTGCAAACTATGTCAGCAAAGGGGAACTTGCCTTTCCCAAAAGGTACCCCTCAAATTGTGTTTTAGCCAAAACATGGTGTTAACTACATGAGCTCTTCCCACCAGAAAATTGTGTTTTGAATCCTATCTAGATTGTCAGATAAGCTCTATGGAGACAGGGAGGGTAGGTGTGTAACATGTGCCAGACATGTTTGGACCGTGACATGCTGTGCCATCAGTTATGACTGGGTTAGCTGAGTGATGCCATAATCTGAGCTTCAAATTACTTTTGCCTTCTCTTTACCCAGTGTTATGTACGTTCTCATTCTCCAAGGAGCAAAGGCTTGTGAGAAAGAAACAAGGGAATTGTGTGTAGGAAGGGAAATTCCTTCTAATTTTCTGTAATTCTGTAATTTTCCATAGACACCTGTCTTAGTGGTTGGCTTATACTTTTTTTTTTTTAATAAATACTTAACAGGCCCAGAATAACAGCAGATGAAAAAAGGAGAACACAGTATCACTGAGAAACTGTTTTAATTTTGGTGGTCAACAGAAAGACACTTCAACCATGCAAGGGAAAAACAGATGGAAGCACCTACTCTAAAATCAGGTGAGGTTAGGTTTAGGTTTTAGCAGAATGTTTCATGTGTAATAGCTAATAACATCTCTTTACATCATATTTTAAAGGCAAAGTATTTTTAAAATAGGTTTTTGTCCAGCATTCTGCAGATGGGGAGAGTCTGGGGATTTTTCAGAAGATGATTGTCTCTAGTGAAGTGCTTTATGGTTAAGGCCATCACTGGCATAAAAACGTTGGCTACTTCTGCCTGCAGCTTCTACATCTAAATCCTATATATATTCATTAACTCTAGCTTCCTCCCTTCTTACTGATCTTAGTCATTAATGAATACTGCGGGTTCCTTTATTGCATCTTCTTCATCCTGGATCATTACAGGGTCACTAAATGTAATTCTTCCCTGTGGGTATATACTAGCTGTTCCTGCTCATTTCACAACATCGTAATTATGGAGAAACCAGAGGTTGCAAATTACGAAAACAATTTAGTTTAATTTACATTCAGTGTCAGCTGTAGGGGAAAATCCATTTATGCACCCACATTGTTGGCTTTACTTTTTGCTTTGCTTTTAATAGAAAGAGACCTGGTTTTACTTATCCGGTGCCTCGGACGAGGTAGGACTCCTGTGGCAGCGTTCCCTTTTCATAGCCAGTTGACTTTGAGATATTGGTACATTTTAAATGAAATTATACTTATTTGACCAGAAAAATGCACCTGAGGTCCTGAGCAGCGGCAGGTCTGGAGTCAGCGAACGTGATGGTGGGTTCCCTTGAGGGCTGCGGTGCGTGACGGTGCTGTCTGTGCGTGCGAAGGAAACAGAGACCGCCGCTGCTCGAGGCCTCTTGCTCGCTTTTGGGGGGTTTTCCCTCTCCTGTGTTTTGAGCTGGGCGAGGTTGTGGCCCAGGGCTGGCCGCTGCCAAACGATTCGTGGTTTTTCCTTTGCTGCACGTGCTCTCAGTAGAAACAGCAGCTTCATAAAGACGATAACCGACTCCTCTGTTTTTTGGAACAGCTACTTCTTTTCTTGTCACGCTGGCGTGGAATTGGTTTCCCATCAATGACAGCTAAGAGTGGACCATCCATATTTTCCCCTTCTAATTTTGCAATGTCAGGGGACACCTTACTTGACATACACACTGTCCATTACAGTACATGTCCTCGTGCTGCTTGTGTGTGTATATATATATATATACACACACCCACCCCTCTGGATGTCCCTGGGAATATATAGTTGTGCTCCTGAGAGGGATGGTTGCAGGCAGATATGGACACTTTCTCTGATTCTGAGAGGGGTAAGGAGAAGGGAAATACCCGTCTTTGACTGGTCAGTGGTAGGAACGAGCCACTCCAGGTTCAGTATTGCACGACCTCAGTAGCGTAGCTGGCGTTTAAACCCAAAGATGACAGCACTTACTGTACTTTTGACAACAGACAAAGCAGGTACTGAGTACAGATTTCCACACATTGTTCCAGTCCTTAGACTCTGAACATCAGGAAACGAACAAATCCCTGAAGTGTCTGAGGGCCGTAAGCCCGTTTCACCTCTACCCATGCATCAAATATGAACTCATGTCTCCAGCGACTTCGCTTTCTGCACCACCAGTCTCCAGCCCTCTCTGCAATGCTCCTATTTCTGCATGGGTCACAGGGGAGCCTCTCAGGCTTTTAATCTGTAGCTTATTGTTTAAAGATTTATTTGTTTTCCCAGACTACTGCCAATGCTGATCACAGGCCGGCATCCATGGAAGGAAGCTGGACAACTGGAAGAGCATCCACTACTTCTCCAGCTGGGTGCCTTCTCTGTGATGAGACTGCTTTGAAGGATTCAGGTAATTTGCAAATGTCATCTTAAAAATGCAGATGCTTAATTGTTCTTGTTTACAGTGGAAATGCGTGAGAGAAAACAAGGTGTAACCAGCAAGTCCCTTGATGTTGCAGAAAAGCTGCCTTGTTTGTTTTTTTTTAATAGGAGAGCCTTGTTTCCATGGCTACCCTTTGTTAAGATTCCTGCTGTTGGGATCAACTTTAATTCTGTGAGTACCAGAGGATGCCCAGCGGTGGGATGGTTTGGTCTCAGGCAGGGGGTGGGGGCAGGATATTCAGCATGCCTGCAGCCCCTGCACAAACCAGCAGCGCCTGTTTTATGGGCTCTGCTAAGCCCTCCTCCTCCTCCTCCTCCTCCTCCTCCTCCTCCTCCTCCTCCCCCCTCATTTTAAAGAAAGCAAACTCAGGTTTCTTCCTCTGCCTTCCTCACCCTCCAGCAGACTTCCTCCGCTTCAGGGACACACCGCTATTACATGCCAATTAATTAAGCCTAGAAACTGTAAAGAAAATGCTGATCTTTCTTCCTGCCACCAAATCAAGACACTGGAGTTCTTGCCCCAACTCCTCTGCTCACCCAGTGATCAGCCTGTATTCTGCTGGAAAAAAACCCCAAACAAACAAAAAACCAAAGTTAAATTCCACCCAAAACAAAACAACTCCTGTCTCTTGGAGTTGCTGTTAATTTCAAATCGAGATATTAATGTTAAATGTTTCTTTCTCAGGTTTTTCCCGTGATTTTTTCCTTTTCCATATTCTCCCTCCTCCATACAGGCAGCAACACATTGATGGAAGGAAGTGTTAATTTTTGGTCGTTAGTGTAGCTACACTCAGATGCCACAATCTCAGAAGTGTTGGTTTGTAGATGGAGTAGTAGGTTTTTTACTTATTCACAGCTATATCTGTAATAATAGGGAAAAGTTTCTGAAAGCCTAATGGAGGTTTGATAACACTGGTAACTTCTAAAAGTTTGCTTGGGTGTTTCTGTGAATTTTTGAGTATGTCATGTATGGATCATTTGATTCCCGTCTGTGTTGAAATTGCATGTTCTTGTCAATGATGTGTGTCCAGAAGCACTAGACTTCAAACCTATTCATGGGTATTTCTAATTTCTCATTATCTTTCTCCCTTTGGAATTGATTGAATACATCTGGAGCTTTCTCTCTTGTCACAAAAAGGAGCAATGCTGCTTGCAGCCTTTTCTCCTACTTATCTATTTCTGTAGCCATGAGGTACAAGAGAAATCTCAGCTTCTATTTTCTTCAATTTTCCGCTAAATTTCCTTTGAAGGTTATCTTTCCTGGAGGCTTCAACTGATCCATTTTCTTTTCATTTCCTTCTTTTTTTTTTTTTTTAGCGCTGCATAATGTGTTTGTGTAAAGAAGAAGAAAGGAGAGGAGAAGAAAGTATACCTTTCTGTTGACATAAAAACTCTTTGGTTCTTACTCTGCTCCTGGGCTTTCTACTTGGCTATCCGAAATACAGCCACGCATCTCTTCTGTGCTATAAAAGGGAATGCTGCTGTGAAGAATGCTATTTGAAATAGTTTTCCTTATGGACTTCGAATCAGGCCCTTTTGTAGCAGATCTGTTGTCCGTATATATTCATGTAATCACAGCTCTTTGATTTAAACTATTCCTTATTTTTCTAATTCATCTGGAGTCAATGCAGCTAAACCATATTTATCGTCTTTTGGGGAGGGTATGAGGTTTGGAGGGTTGTTTCTGCTCCGTAAAGATGCCCCTGGCTGCTCCTTTGCGCTGGGGTGGGGGCTCTAAATGCTCCTGCGAAGGGTCTCTGCCAGGACAGGGTGGTCAGGCGAAGAGCAGAGACCCGGTCTGGTGGGCGAGTCGCACACGCGTGCGCGTAGGTGCATCCTGCGTGCCCTTACCTCTGCTGCCGGGTGCACACAGGGAGCGTGCCGGTGTGCTTGTAGACCCGAGGTACCGGAATGGCCGTCTCTTCCCTATATCCCTGCAAGGCAGTAGAGGTTGGCTGTGTTTGCCCTGTTCTCTCTCTTGATGGGGCTCGTCTAGAAAAGTTTAGAAGCTTTCCTCGTTTAGAGAATTAATTGATGGCACCTTTTGCTGAGCGTGGTGTACCCTCAGCTTTTACTTACGCCTTCAAGACTTCATGCAGAGCTTTCTTTGGAAGCAAAGTAATCTTTTGACAATTTGACTCCCCTGTCTCAGCAACTCTTGGGGACTTTTGAAATATTTTCTGACTGCTCGTGAGGGTGTCTGTGAGCTGTCTGGGAGTTTGGTTAGTATTTTAAAAATATTTATTTACACATTCCACGTTCACAGCATTCATGTGTAAATAACCAAATCAATGTTGGGTAAGTCCCAGACCGTACCTCAGAACTGATGGCACTTTATATTGCCACCAAACTTCCTTAGCAGGATGAAGGATTCGGCCTGCTGGTTTCTCATTTAAGAAGCATAACCATAAAATCCATGAGAAAAGCAAGTTTTCTGTTAGGGCAGAGCTAATGCAGCTTTCCTGCATATTTGTGTTGTTTATCTTCATCACCTGCTCATATCCACACTGGTTTTTCCTTCTGCTTTTATATGACTTTCTAGTCCCCTTTCTGTGTTTCTCTGGGCAAGCAGCATCATTTTGGCCGACTTAGCGTTATGGATGGGCTGACTGGCAGGTCAGTATTGATGCACTTGTCAGTCAGCTGGCTGCTTCTTCATTGTATTCATTTTTCCTCTCCACGTAGCTACTTGCTTGGGTTTCTATCCTCCTGCTGATTTGCATGAAGAAGAAAACTAATCTCAAGTAGTATGTGAAATTTGGCTGAAACTGCTATTAACAGGATGGGTATCTGTTTGCTTCTTATGCTGAAAAACTTCAGTGTGCTCCTATTTGGCCCCAAGTCATCTTTCATTCTATTGAAATATTTGCCCACTAGCCTTAAAAGATACCGATAATTGAGCTTTCATTCTCTTTTTTTTTTTTTTTTCTGTGGAATTTTATTTATTCATAGGGGAGCAATCTGATAGGCTATATAGCATGTAGAAACTTTGGTTATATGAGTTTAGTAGAAGGTCATTGTGCAGAAGATTAATAAAGTTATTTGACCGCACTGCATTTCCTCTTTATTCATTGTATGCGCAGTGTTGACGTGTGCAGTACACTGATACAGATTGTACTGTTTCATCCAAGTACACACAGTCCTATTCTCCCTATTTTTTGCCTTTAAAGTGAAGCACTTGTAGTTGTGAATGATGTGATTTATTTTATTAATGGTATCTTTGCTGCAGGCTGTAGCATTGAGTCTCTTTGTCCCGATGAAGTCTTTTTTATGACAATGATAATATATGACTTAGTGTTTGTTTCAATAACAGGGAGACAACTGTATTTTGCTTGTACTTATTTTTTCAGCCTTGAAGTCTTTGGCCATTCCCAAAATAGACAAAATAGGCTGAAGCATATGCAAAGATCTTCATTTCAAACTTAGCGTTATCTATTGGCACATTATTTTTAACTGGAGATGGCAGCTCAAGAAAACCAATGCATTCCTTAACCACATCCTTAGGTTTTATTGAAATCGGTCTGAGATTTCAGACCAAGTTTAGCAGCCTTAGCCCATTAAATTTGTAAAGTTAATTAGAACTGCAGAAGCCCAGGGACCTGCACGGGGTTTGCTAGCAGGGAGGATCCATCTTGGCTGCAGCTGCAGCTGTGGCAAGAGGTTAGGATGCAATTGCATAGGCTGGACTTCATCCAGGGTGTCAGAAAACCCTCTTCAGAGAGAAAGTGGCCTGGTGCTTTTCTCGACCACGCATCACCAGGGCTGCCCTTTACAGCCCCGTGCAATAAGTGGCAACGCTGCCAAGGTAACTCCTTCCCAACCTCATCCAGCAGTTCTGGCTGAGTGCTGGGTTGGGGTAGGAGCCCAGCTCTCATCAGCATCGCTTCCTGCCCACGCTGGTGCCTCTTGGAGACCTTCCACTGCAAATATTGATCCAGCTAACACTGCTTAGCTTATGAGATCTGAGGAGATGAAAGCATTTGGCCTTATGCTGCAGGCTATTACAAATGATCACAACGTGAATCAGATCCTCCACCTACCTGCGAGGTACCGAGTTTGGGATTCTTTTCCACCCCCTGCCCACGCAGTCATTACCCCAAAGACTGCTGCCTCTGTAGGGGAACGTGCCACTGGAGGGGTCAGGCTGGCACACCGCCGTCTGGCTTGCACTTCGGTCTCAAACACATCATCTTTTTCTGTTCATTATATGTTAATGATAAGGCATTGGTTAGAGTGGAAATGTCTGGAGATCTTTTGGCTCCAGCTGTGTCACCGCTCAGCTCAGTGCTGTGATTCATGGGTCTGCATTCTTTGCACTGAATCAGACGTTAGAGATGCAAAAGGTCTGTTGGGTCACCTAGCACGCCCTTTGGTGACTCTTCCCTTCAGGATGTAAGTCTAGTTTTTGTTCTGCTAGGAGAAAAAAGGAAGCAGAATTCCACGGTGTCTCTGCAGGTCTGGGTTGCTGCATGAACCCATGGCTCTTCATTCCTTTGTGCTGGTGGAGAGCTTTGGTGTTTATAGATTCAGAAAATCTGTATAGTTTCTTTTTGACTAATCACGTGTGAATTGACGCAGCAAAGGCAGAGTAAAAGTCACAGCGCAGCAGAAAATCAAGGGAGAAAAACTTCCTAAATAGGGAGTTTTTGGGATTTGTGCCACCTGCTTTTTGCTGTCACTCAGGGACAAACACAGCACGTGTGTATCTTTCTGGGCTTATTTGTAGTGACGTTTCTTTTTCTACTACATTAATAAGCATTGTTAATATTTATGCTTCTCTGATGTGCATTATCTAGCCAAAAAATCAGGATCTTGTTGATTGTCTCTCTCAAGAGAAACTGGTGAGAGACAGAGGTACTGCTAGGAGCAGACCCTGTTTATTTGAGAAGCCAGTCATCCTTCCTCGAGCACAGGAGAGCCACTGGAGCAGAGCCTGTCGCGCTGTGCTCTTGCAGCCCGCACCCTCTTTCACTCACCGGGGTGTTGTTCATGGTTACCCTGTCGTGCCTATCCGGGGTGAGCTTCCTTCTCTCTTTGTTCTTCACCCACCTTTTGCGTTAAGTACACGTGCGTGAGTTCCCAGGGACACGCCGCCCTACCCAAGGCAGGACCTGGACAAATACCTCCTGCCACACTCGGGTTTCTAGCTAGGCTGGCGTTTCCGCTTGGATTTGGGTGCCGTATTTTGGAGAGTATTATTGCTAGTGTCAGTTCTCAGAGAGGAATTTACTGATTTCTTGAAGCCATTTTAAACGAAGGTCAGTACTTGTATCTCATTGCTTTAATGAGGTACATCCCCAGCTACAATCAAGCCAGCTGGTTAATTGTATTTCAGTAGGACCCGGATGGAAGTTTGTCTTGCTGGGCTCTGTACGTACATGGTAGGGGACAACCCCTGCGTGGAGGAATTCACTCTTTGAGGAGACGCTGCAACAAAGGCTAAACAAAATGGAGACAGCGAATGTAGCAGCTCGAAAGCAGGAAGCAAATCAAGCTGAGAGCCTGACTTAGAAACCCATCTTTCTCAGGTGTTGCCTTAGGCCTAAGGTACTCCACCCCAGCACTTCCCTGCTACTCTCTCGTATAATTTAAAAAACATTGAAATTGGTGAAAAAGCTGATGGCTTCAAGTCCATAATGCAGGATTCTCATTTCACTTCCTTTCATACGGAGGAGACTTATTAAATGAAAAGTGAAGTTATCAAACCTAACACAGGAGCCTTTCTGTTCAGTGGAAAAGGGAGTTGCTGCCAACTTGTTTGGAGAACAGCAGCGAGCCAAGCCTGCGTCCCGGAGCGTGCTTCAACCCCCAGCCACTCCAAGTTCCCCAGTTGCTCTGCAGCAGGCGGAATGGCAGCACTGGTTTGCAAGAGCTCTGCGTCTGACCTTCTCATCGCTGCTTAGAAGAGGCAACTAGGATTTCAAAAAGTCTCTGCCCTCTCCCCAAACTCGACAATAGGCTAATGATGCTCTGATGCAGAGGAGTGCTTGTTGTTCCCCTAGCACAAGCTGGTCTGAGCTGGAGATGCTCTCTGAGGCGTCCTGGTGGGATGTGGGTTTGAAGGCAGGACAGTGGGCACCTGGGCTGTGGTTGCCAGTGTGGAGGACAACAAAATAATGGCTTTTGCCCCCCTTCTCTTGTAGCTCTGCGTCCCTCTTCCCTTACTGTGAGAACACTTTAACCCCACCCTATTTCTCTGAGTAAGTGATGTGTAAAAAATGAGGGAGCGGTTAGTTTTGGTTTTAGTCAATAGCGGAGGGTTTTTTTTGATGTTTGAGGGAGTAAAAATTCATGCCCAATTGCTCAGGTTGGGAAATCTTGCCAAAGTCATTCCAGTCATGCCTCAAGGCTACTTGGGAATTCAGTTATTGAAGTCCATGCTAAAACCTGAGGACCTTTATCTGATAAATGTTTTTAATAGGTCTATAAATCTGTCTTAACATTTTAGGTTTTGGTTTAAAACAAATAATTTTTTAAAAATGCCAATCTTTCCCCAGACATCGATGACCTGAGTTAGTAGTTGCAGGACCCAACAGTCACTAGAAGAAGGGACACTTTAGAGAGGTGAATGCCCAGGTCTAGTGGTGACGCTTCTAAAAGTTGCACTTGCTCAGCTGTAGAATCTGTTAAAATTAGAAATTATTATGTTTCCCATCTCAGCTTTTTGTTTTGTTTGCATTTTCCTTACTAGTGCCTGTAAAAACAGTCCTAGGGAGGTAGTGAGAAGCTGTTAAATGTTCTTTATTTCTCAGAGGATAAAGAGGTCCTGTGCAGGGGTGCATCCTCCATGGCTTATTTAAGTGCATCTTTCATGGAAAATGCAGGGTGCTCAGCAGCTCAGAAAAACATGGGTTTAGTGCTTCTTCTCGATTATATCTAAAATGAGTAAAATAATATGAACCTAAAAAAAGCTAAAATTACTTGTTTCTGGAAAATGTTTGGCTTGGAGTTCTTAGCCTGTTCATTGATGTCTGTCTCAGAAAGGGCAGATGAATCTTGCATTTCCAAGAAGACTATAAATATAGAGCAGTGCAGTCTCATTTACTAATATTATGAAGCTAATTTAGCTGTAAATTCAATCTTACATCTATCTAAACCATCAAGAAGAAAGTCACCATGCTGGGCAGCTGAGTTCCCAGCAAACATCTAGGCAGCAGCACAAGTCTCCACTCTTCTCTTCCTGTCAAACCATGGAAATGGTGTCCTCTTGAAGCTTTGAAATTAGAAAATCTTTGTAGATTCAGGACCTACTGTTGTCTGAAGGCAACTTTATATGTTTCCTTTTAATTTCTGTGTGGCTTGTGATCTCCGTGCATTTAATGATTACTGAAATTTCCTGCAGTTAAAAGTAGTGTCTCCTTAGTTGTTAATTAAAAAAAAAAAAAAAAAGAGAGAGAGAGAAAGAATAATTTGATAATCTGCCTGGTACTTCTCCAAAAAGTGAGTGATAATATGCTATTCTAGATATCTCAAGCAATTCATTAAGCCTTTCAGCACTGAGCAGGCCACTAATGAGTACAGAATATCCTTAATTCCCTACTAAAATATAATAATCTTTACTGGAAATGATAAGCCTTTGACAGTATGCTCTAGTGTAGGGTGGCAGGGATCTACCTGAGGTGGAATCTGGTGGGATACGCAATTTATTGTCACTCGCTTACAAAATGTTCCAGGAATTTCTTCCGATTCTCTGAGGTTTCCCTCATGTCACCTGACTTTGACTCAAAGCCCAGACTGCAAAATGTAGTTTGGTTTATGAGAGAAGGTTTTCAATTTCAACCTTAACAGAATTAAGTATTGACTTGACATTTATACAGATTCTGACTCATGGGATGAGCTGACTGATTAAAATGAGGACAAGCAATCTACCAGAGTGTGAAAAAATGATGAACAGTGAAGAAGTAATGGTTGGTAGTAATTAGCGGAGATTATACAATGCCTGTAGATCTATAGGACCTCATACTGAATGAACTGCAAAAGTTAGTTAGAAGAACCTTCAACAGAAAAGCAGAAAACTCCAGCGAACTTTTTAAATGTGGTTGAGAGCTTATTTAGTGTAGGTCTTATTATATCAGGTGAGTATTTCCACCTTTCTTCTCCAGTGAAGAGGTAAGGGCTGGGCTCACTTGTAGGTCTGTTTAAAATTTGAACTCTCTCATGCTTTTTTCATAACCTTTAATACTACTTTCTGTTATCTAACTCTTGAGCGACTCCCCCTGAATAAAACCAAACAGAAATAACGAAAGGCCCTGTGGCAGACTGTACTGCGGGGACCGTTATCACAGCTCTCAGGAAATAGAGGGTGAGCAAATAAGGAACTGTGTCCTCGAAGTCCTGGTTTCCTATTAGATTCCATTCACTTTTTTGTTGCCGGTTTTCTTGCCCGGCCCAGTTGTCCTTTTCTGGTTGGTGTCTCCACTGCCTCAGAACCAACTCCTGGACCATCAGCTTCCACCATGAAACTATCCGAGCTGGGCACAGGATTTGGTGAGCATTTTTTTTTTGTTCTCTTATTAGAAGTGGTGAAATTTGTGTCACTTATCTCTACATTGTGTTCAGAAATAGACTCCTAATTTCTGTCTGATATTCCTAGGCAGTACCTTAATTAAAACAGTAATCTGGCAGTAGTATGGAACCTGTCAGCAGAAGACCTGAAAGTTAACTTTCCAGAACCAGATTTGTCATCTTTTTTTTCCTCTCTCTAAAATTTATCACGGTCTATCCGTAGCCCCAGACTACACCAAGTTCTTCACTGGAACTGTGGGGCGGCACCATGAGGGAATACTGTAAAATCTCTCCAAGAACAGCAGATGGGGGGAGAAAACCTGCTCTGCTCCCAAAGGCAAAATATCTGGGCACAGAGACAAGTATCGTTTATAGCAAGAGCTGGTTTTTTTATTTTATTTTATTTTTTTAATCTAACCAGCTTCCTTCTGGAAAATACTTCTTGCTTGTAATGATCAATTTTAGTGAAACTGGGAAAATTGTGAAACAGTTCAATATTGAAATGGACACTTGATTTAGACTTTCTTGTCTCCTTCACACTCTTCCATTTCTTTTGCTCTGATGTCTTAGCTTTGTTGCCAGTATGTATATGATAGGAACGATCATATATTAGATATTTGAACATTTTGATGTTGATGGGTTTTTTTTTGTTTGGTTTGGTTTTTTTACATTTCAACTATTTTTATCCATGTTCACCAGCTTCCCACTCCCTGTTTTTTGTTGTTTGGGTTTTTTTTACTTAAAATTACTTTAACCTATGACACTGTTTTCTACCTTCCAGTCCGTTCATCCATTCCTCCCTTCCTTCATTGCTCCCCTAACCATGCTCTTAGTGACATCCTGAACTTTTAAGTCTTGTTCTCTCTCTCTAGGTTTGCTAATGCCTAAGGAAAAACCCTGGGGTACAGACCGTGCATGAATGACAGAGTATAAGGAGAAGCCTGAGGATACATTCTTACTTTTCTGATGCACAATACCAGTTTTTTTCCTCTTTACTTACAGTAAATGAGCTACTACAAACCTCAAATGATGTTCCCATCACACCTACTAGCTATTTACCTTAACTTACAGGATAATGGGTTTCCATTCTGTCCTCTTGGTAGTGACAAGCATCAGGAGAGCTCAGTGCAAAATTCTCACTGTGAGGGAACCTTGATTATGGTCATCTCCATCTTTTATCTCTGGTGTGTGCTACAGCTCTTGGAAATTCTCAGCAATTACCCCTTTCCGTTGTGTTATTGCTATTTCTGGTTTTACGGCTGCATCAAACATAGCTTGAGGACACATTATACTAGACACTGTGTTAGACTGATATATAAACTCTTAGACATTTATGATCTTAAACTTTCCATTACTTTCCAAAGTAATTCTGTCTTCAAAGTCGATGAACAAAATCTCATTTTTAGCTTGTTGCAGCTGAAGAAAAGAGGTGATGGCAAAGATGCAGGGTTTCAGCAAGAAGAGATGCTTAGGAAAGCTTTAAGGAAAGAAAGGGAGAAATGGCAGCAATGATGGAAGTGAGATTGTGTCAGTCACTGAAGCTGGAAAACATGAACACAAAGGCAGGAGGCCAGCAAAGGAATTCCTCGGAAGAAGTGGACTCCAAGGCAGTGTGAAGGGGAAGATGACTTGCTCTTAGAGCTCTACTGTCACCAGCCTAGGGCAAAGCAAGGAAGAGCTGTGAGGGATTTGGGAGGCCATGGAGGGAGGTCAGCAGTAACGCTATTGAGTGGTGATCAAGCTTCTGCAGCGAGGCATGTCTCTGGTGGGATGTTACCTGAAGAAATAAGCGCTAGTGAAGTGATGCATCCGATGCTGTGACTCTTGACTGTGGAGGGAATAATGAGTGGCAAGGAGACAGGAATAAGTAGTAGGTGGAGAGTTAAATAGAATCTGTTTACTAGAGATTTGTGACGGGGTGGGCATGAGCTGCTTTTTATTGAATAAATTACTGTCACTGCAAATACTGTGTAAGTGAATCCATTCTTTACCCCTAACGCGTATGTTAGCTAAGTCATGGCTGTCTGTTCCAGGATTTCAAGTGGAGGTGAAGGGCTACTGCAAACCAGACTGCAGCTCTGCTTTCACATTTGTTCAGTGTTGTCATATGTGCTGTGGATTTAGTCTTTGCTTTTCTTGTTCTACTGATTTCTGTTTCAGCTGCTGCTGGAGGGTGAGGGCGTGTTATTATTTGTGTTGTTGATGTTTGTTATACGTGCTATTTAAGGAAGGGCAAAGTCCAAGTTCACTAGTAACTAGTGCAAGCTACCTTCTGGGCAGGTGCCGTCTGGCACTGCAAGACTCAGGAGACTTTGCCCTATGTATGGATTGAATCTCAGTCCTTATGTTTCACTTCTCCTAGGCTTGGCCTTTAAAAATGTTTAATAAATATAAACATTGGTTTCTGGACCACAGAATACCTGCTGTCTTGGCTACCTATATTTATCAGTATTATTTTATTATTATTAGTGAAATAAATCCAAACATTTCATTGCAACGGTGAAGTGTGAATATCACTTCCAAAAGTTGGAACCCAACCTCTATGGCAATGCCAAAGGAAGGACTCTCCGACAGTGCGGGTTCCATTCTTGACGACTAAAATAAGATGAGGGACATCATGTTGCCTTGAAGAAATCTTCTTTTGCATGTGACCTGTGGCTTGCCCTACTGAAGTGCAGTGGAAGGCTATGTCAGTGTGAAGGTAAAAGGGAAATGTCTCTGTTTATCAGTTATGGAAAAGAACTAATGCACTTTGTGTGAACTTACAGATTACTTTCAGATAAACACTAGGACACATAAAAAGTAAATTTATGTCCTATTTCTTCATCTGCCCTTCATAGTAACTGCAGGAACCTTTTTTTCTGTCATAATTTATAGCTCACAATTGTTACTAATTCTGCAGTAAAATCCTCACCACTTTCAATCAGTGTTGCATTAATTCCTGAACAAGGGATAGATAAAACGGTGCTGTCGGTGCGAATTGCTGAGTACTTTGCTTACCTTGCTGTGGTTTCCAGCTTCCTCATTTGCTATGCTTGCCATGGATACTCTGAACTCAGGGACCCAGTATTGAGACCAAATCAAATTCATCTTAATCTCAATGAAGTGTATCAGTAAGTGGTAGAAATAGATGTTTATCACTCAATAGGGAAAAATCTGGGAAACTATAGTCCATTACTTTGATTTGTTTCTACAACTGCCTTTGTATTGCCATGTATTTTTCTTTTAATGTGGTAATTGCATGCCTAGAAATCCCAATAGCTTGTTAGTAGTCACACGCGTGCACTCGTATATTTCTCTGAGAAGCATTACCATGCTTTGGATGTGTATCCAGTGTTTTAAGTAGCTAATCGTCTAACTAGGGATTCATTGTCCTCATTTTTCCTGTTGAGAAAGCCAGGCTGAGGTATAAAAGACAAGTGCATTGAGATTTTACAAAGGCTTTATGAACTGATTATGAACCTCTTTTAAAATACTTACTACGTCCCGAATATGTAAGTGCTGAGTCAAAACTACTAATATAGGAAGCCACTTCTGACATTTCTGAGGGGAAAAAATAGCACTGACTGAAGAAATGATTAAGTTATACATGTGAGTAAGGTGTGTGGCAGGCACGCAGGACTTCTCAATGCAGTGTGTGGATGTTCTCATGAGACTCCTGGGGCATAAGAACGTCTTTATGGCTGTTCTTATGGCTCACGATTAAAAAAGGTAGAAGTCGATCTGATTCGAATTCCCAGTAGTGAGGTCTCCCTGTTTCCCCTGGGCTTTCTCCCTCAAAATCCATTCTTCTCTTCTTACCACTTGCCACAGACCATTGCTGTCCACTGTTGAACATGAGTTGAAGGACACGGGAGGGTATGGCTGTGACTGGCAACGTGCAGTGTTGGGCTTATTTGCCTGGAGAGCGTGCAGTCTGCTGGACATCCCGCAGCACCGGGGGTCTTGTTTGTCATTCAGTGAAGGTAAACTGCATTTAATGAAGTTCACCCAGGTATCTCAAGGATGAGAGTTCAAATCAAACTCATTCTTACAGGAAGAAAACCCGAATGATCTGTTGAAACAATTAAACTAAGAAATGCCACATTGTGCTGTTTTGGCAGTGATCTGAATCATGACACACCTT
This sequence comes from Aramus guarauna, assembly GCA_013400195.1. NCBI lineage: Eukaryota > Metazoa > Chordata > Aves > Gruiformes > Aramidae > Aramus > Aramus guarauna. The sequence continues at coordinate 226,567 of VXBL01003981.1, forward strand.
CCCCCATTTGTGTGGGAGAGATCACAAGTGGAATGCAAGATTAATTATTTGGTGACGGTTGGGGTTTTTTTCCACCGGAGATTACCTCTTTGCATAGCTATGAGCTGCTGTTGGTAGTTTCTGTCCATATCTCTAATAAAAGCACAACCCTTTATCACAGAACCAAGTCAGAGACAACTATCAGCTATAGCTTCATCTGCTGCAAAAAATAGCGCTTGTTTCTATATACACTGCAGTTTAAGTTGCAGTTCTAAATTGTTCTTATTTAGTAGTTCTCACATGAAGTGCTGTGTTTGCTCAGAAACCAATTTGGTTTTAGGAAGGCTCTGTGTAGTCACTACAGCCTGTCTTGATGTTATCAGCTGAAAGATGAGAGCCATAGATCTTAATTCTCACTGTTAAGGAGTGTCAAAAATACGCAGCAGGAGCCCATATGTTATGTGTACGTTACTTAGACCTGCTTGGTATCCCTAGGGCAGCATTTTTTATATATTGGAACACAAAAATAATGCAATCATGCTGCTTGTGGGTGTAATGACTACAACCGTGTCCGATCCATTCCCAAATGGCGAGAAACAACGGTCTTTGCACTATGCCTCTCATGTTATTAAATCCAGACTGCCATGAAAGAAAGAAGTGGTGAGGATGAAGCCCTGCTCAGATCTGCACCACATTAAAAGGTCAACAAAAAACAAACCCGAAGTTTTGTCTATATTAGACATTGTTCTGTTTCTTTTTGAAAAAAGCCTGTCCCTCACTCCCCGCCCCGGAAAGCATTAACACTTCATTGCTCAATTATCTAGAAAGGTTCTCCAATAGTAAGACAAGTGCCAAAAGAGTCAAAAAAGTCTGTAGGGCATGAATGACTGACAGGTTTGTTTTGATGACTTCCTACAATGAAATCAGAAATGACTTTACTTTTTTGAGAACAGGAATTTTAAAGAAGTTTGGTCAAACATGTACTGTGAAATCTTGCTTTCAACAAACTAAGAAGCATTTTCAGCAAGTGCGAAGGCATGGCTTGATGAACGTATTTGGAATCCAAAGTCTCTTTATCACTTTGGGCCTAAGTATAAAATGCTTAATGCCAGTACTAACGTGAATCTTTATCACTTCACTAGCATCAGGTAAATCCAAACAAAATGAACAAACCACACCTTTCGGCTGCATCATCTAATGACTTGTGGTGATGCGATTCTCATGTCCCTCTTGAGGACCAAGCTGGCTTGACTCCTCCTGCCTCAGGCACAGCGCTGTCGTGGAGGAGGGTCCTTGGCCGCAGCCGGCCAGCGATCCTCACTGCTGCGGGCTGCGGCTGAAGCCACAGACTCGCCTGCTCCCAGGCCCTTTGGGGGTGGCCGATACCCCTGGAAACGCTCGGTTTGGCTGTGCCTGCCATCTGATCTGGCGCCAAGCTGTAATCAGGAGTCTGCTTGTTCCGTCTAATCTCGGGGCCGTATCCCTGTCTTGTCCTTGGTTTGTAATTTCCTTACAGCAGCGGCTACGTCTGTGTTTTGTGCAATCCGGCCGTCAGCTGCAGATACACGTGCAGTTTGGCTTGGGGTGCTGGTGTGGCTCCGGAGTGAACGCCCCCAGTTGTCCTCACGTGCTGCCTGTTGGCTTGGACCACTGAGCAGTTTTGGTGCACGCAGACTACATCCTTTCTAGAGGAAACCAAACCACTTCCAGGTGGGTACTTACTGCGCACCCACTCCAAATAGTGCTCAAAGCAGCAAGTGGGCTACGCCATCACAAAATCCTCCAGCGTGCACTGAAGTTCTCTGGGAGATCCTGTGACACGCTGAGGTGATTTTCAGGATGTACAAAGGCCCAAAAACATGTCAGGGCCCTCGTGTTTCCTGCTGACTGTTAGCCCTCTAAACTTTGCCACTCACTCCTTCATCTTCCCCAAGACTTCCCCTGCTTAACCTTTTCCCTGCTTTGCTTGCTGTACCTTCTGTTGCTGTTCCCCCTTCCTGAAGCACCTATCTCTCTTATCTCTCTTTTTTATTGTTAGTTTGTTGTTGGGTTTTGTTGTTTGGTTTTGTTGTTTGTTTGGTTGGTTTTTTTAAATTTGGTAACATCAATCCTTTTCTCCTACCAGGAAACCCAGTGCAGAGCAACCCAGACCTTGAAGAAAATGGTATTGCAGCACTATCAAGAGGTTGTCAGCTGGTAATGAGAACAAGTTCAAGGTGTCCATGTCCTTGCAGACCTGAGGAAAGAACCATGCAGGGTGGTAACATGGCAACTGTTTTCCATGTTACAATGGGGTACAGACACCTTGAACAGATCTTTGAGTAGGAGTACACCACTAAATCAGCCACTCATTTGGACATCCATGCTCTAGATAGACAACGTGGGAGATTCACAAGAAGAAGGTGTCCTTGGGATCCCATTTCTTGACCCCACAGAGTCCCCCAGGGAAGGCAAATCTAGGAAACCTCTTCAGCTCACTCCTAGCCCCAGCCTGCACCAGCGATCCCCTGTGCCAGCACTTCTCACTCCAGCCCGAGTAAGTGGGCTGCTTTTCTAGGAGTTTCTTTTTTTGGGACAATTGGCGGGGGGTACGAGTGGCAGCTTCTGCCAAGTTTCTGATTCCTCCGGAGCCACAGAGTTATGCTCCCCAGAAATGCCAGGTAGGCCAGTCAATGGAGAACAAGGAAGAGTCATGTCTGCTGTGTCTCCCTCTCTTCAGAGACCTCTTTAGGTGTAGGCTGAAAGGGCACAAAATGGCAGCAGGCTCCAGACCACATGGTGACCGTCGAGGCATCTCCTCTCTGTAAAAGAGAGTGGCACAACATCTGGAGTGCTGGTGGCCTTTCATGAGGTCCAGAAGGCATTGCCGCTCCATGAATAGAGCATTTTGGCCAAAAGTCTAGGTACAGAGCAAATGGCCAATTTCTCTAGAGATAAAAAAGGGAGAGAACAGATTAGGACAGAATGTCTTGCGTCACTGTGGACGACAGAAAGAAGGTTTCCTTAGGGAAAGGGTGCTTTTTATTTTTTTAATGTCCTGCAGGATGCAGTCAGCTGGTTCCGCCCCTTGCCTTTCTAGCCCTTACAAGTCTCACTCCCCCATCCATACGAGCTGCTTACACAGCCTTATTCCCTCTGCCGCTCTCTCCACTGCCTCCCAAGAAGCAGACAGCGAGCAAATCTCTCCTCACCATCCCCCTGTTCCTGAGCACAGCCACTTGTCGGCTGCGTTTTTCCCCAGCAAAACACGTAGCCCTCAGCCTGTGATGTTTCCTGCGGGTTGTGGAGGCAGCAGTCACAGCCACATGCCAGAATGCTCAAAAGGTCAAAAAAGACATAGAGGGCCAGGGCAGACACAGTCAGAGTAACCATGCTTGCCCAGAAGAGGTGGGTATTGAGGTCTCCTTGGGGGTTAGTGGGTAAGCAGGCACCTAAACCCCTCTTCTGGGGAACAGGACTCCTTCCTCCACCCTAACCTGCTCAGTTCATCCCATTAATGAAGGCATGGTCAGACACGGGGGCATCATCTGGCTTCTCTAGCTACTCACAGACTGCAGAAGACAGGCATAAAGCTGCTGAAGATACTAGTCCTTTTTCTCCTGGTCCAGATGGAAAGGTTCAGCTAATTCCTTGCAGAATCTGTGTAGAACTCAGCAGTCATCAGGGCTGCAGTGATTTGTGCGGCTTGTGCAGTTTGCACATTTATGTCTGGTCTGTCAATCAGGACCGGCCATATTGCAGTCAAAGAAAAAAGCACATTCCACTTACTCATAGCATTTCATAGTGTGTGGTTAAACTAGCCCTGTCCTCCACTGTTGTGTGGGTAGGGCTTCATCACCCAACAGCACAGAGGGCTTTCAGCCTCTTCCACATGATCGGCAGGTACCTTCATGCTGTGAATGATCCTGCTTGAAAAGAAAGTTTCAGCATCACCTTTGAACCTGATGCTGGAGGAGAGGAAAACGCAGATATCATGAGGCCTTCTAGTGAAGCCCACCAAGATGTCTATAAATCTGTGTTGGTGGGTCCACTGAGCCCTATTGACAATTGAGTGGTAGCCCTTGCAGGTTAAGTGGTTGCAGCTGCTCTGGGACAGGCACTGGATGGGAGAATGGGTCTCGTCACATAGGGAATCTGTGGACAGCAGTGGCCTGAATGTTTCAACTGTACCTCTGACTTGTGCAGTCCAAACTGAGAAGGTTTGGAGGATGACCTCAGGATCTTTAATCACGACTTTGCCCATGTTGAATTTGTCCACCACAGCCTGCTTGGCTGCTGGCTGGTGGGACTCAGGGGTCACAAGGCTCTAGGGGACAACCACCACACAAGTGCAGTGGTGGTACCAGTGGCTTTCATTCTGTAGTTCTGCATCTTGCTGCTGGTTGACCCACTGGTATGAACTCATCTCCCTGGCTCAGAGTCTTCAGCTGACAAGGAACAAAGCGATTACACACTTTCAGAAATTCAATGCCTGTATCTTCTTCCCCGGGCAAAGGGTTGTCCAGGAGGAGCCAGTTCATTCTGGGTGTCCTCCTGGAGGAGCTGCCATAACTACAGTATGAAGCCTCTCATTGTCCCTCCACCAGTGACCAAACTCAGTGCTGGGAGGAGGCCTGGACAGAAGGTCTACAGTGTCACCTGGAACAGAGCAAGGAACGGGTGAAGCAGGAATACGATCAAAAGCAAAGAACTGATGCATGGGAGGCCTTGTACTGGAGAGGATGGCTGGGGTGGGATCTGGCAGGTGGAAAGACAACTTGCAGGAAGGCAGAGCTTCAAACCTCCTACATGGATGTTCAGCCCAGGGAACCAGACTGCTTCTTGTCCAAAACGGTACAGCGGTGCATACTGCAGCTGCAGGGACCTTGGCACGGTTGAATCGAATCTCCTGATGCACTCTGGTTTCACTGTGGTCCTTGTTAACAGGCAGTTCACGAGCAAGAACTTAAATGTTTTCATTTGCGGGCGGTCAAGTGAGCAAATATTTGCTTGTGTCTCGTAAGCTGTTTTGAAGAAGTGCAAATCTAATGCACTAGACTTGATGCCAGAACCCAGCAAAACTGCAGGTCACTTACCGTGCTTCTCTACACAGCACCTCGCCAACGTGATAATGTGAGAAAAAGTAGCTGGTTTCCTGCATGAGCTCTGCCACGGCCAGGGAAGATGTGCTGACTTCGGGGTGAGATATCTTACAAACACTCTCATCACCACTGAATGTGTTATTTAGCGTTGTCTTTGCTGATTTTCGTTTTCACCGCTTTCCTTTTTGTCCTTTGCTTTTTAAAACATTGCTCGTTAAAATCAAGCCCTAGCCTTGCCAATGCTTTTGGAAAATGTCCACACGCAAGTTCTACCTGGGGAACCAAGGAACAGTTCAGTTGAGTAAGAGTTTGCTGGAATATTGCTGATTAGCATTCATTTACCACAAGGCAGTAAAGGAAGGTGCCATTTTACACACAGGAATTCAGCGAGTGGTGAATGCTCACATCTCAGTGGGCTCACAGCGTAAGCTCCTCAATGTGATGGTTTATTCTAATAGAAAGATAGATTTAGATTTAGTGGTAGGTTTAATGAATATGATAATTTGTGCCATTATTATTTTGTGTGATTACTCCTTTTTTTTTTCAATATCTTTTCCTTTAATTGAAGATTTATTAGTCAGCCAAAGCATCTGAAAAATTTTGCTTTGTATTATGGACTTTTAAAAATGGGAGTCAGAGTTGCTAGCAACAGAAAATCCTAGAGATGTGTTTGTTCAATTTTTCTGAAGGAAATTATTTAGCAAGTAGAACATTCGTCTTGCATGATGCTTATCAGAGAAGACAGAATTTAAAAAAATTATACATTGAAAAAATAGCGTCTGATTACATACAACATGTTCTGCCAGATATTCTGAGACAGCACCAGAAGGCACCACATTTCAAGTGGCAACAACATGTCATGGAAATATCTGAAAAGTCTCCTTTTCAGTAAAATGTCTGTTTATCATGCACTTGTTATCAAGCTGGCCTGTTTGTGTTTACCTTAATTTCCCCATTCTTCAATTGGTATGTATATTTTCGCTTTTCAGATAGATTCTAATTTTCAGTGATTTAAGAGTGTAAAGAAGCATAACATATATTTTTTAAAAATACATATATTTAAAATTAATTAATTCCTACAGCAGCTATATTGATCTCATTGATTCATACTGACTTCAGTCCCTTGTTCTTTGTACATAAAAAAATGGCAACAAAAATAAAATCTATTTCAATAGCTTCTTCACCTGCAGTGCTGCTGGTGGTGAACTAATGGGCTGATTTAAAGGAAGATACAGTGTCTGGAGAAAAAGTAAAGGGCTTGTGTTGTTTATTCGACAGTATAGCTCAGTTGACTGATGTAGGCTTTCTGTGTATCCTCAGGCATATTCCTTTGCGTGTTTGTGCTTGAATGCCCTGTCTGCAAACAGGATAATAATATTTCTTCTGTCTATTTAGATAGTAATTTCCATGTGACAGAAACTGGGTTGTACGACGTGTTGGTACAGAATCCACCGATGTGATCCACTAAAACTGGTTCTTTAAACTGGTGGTAAAAAGCCCAGCTTGTACAAATATTACAAATATGAAAAATTAAATGTTAATTCCTCAGCTGACTCTCAGTACAAACTAATCTCGCATATTTGAACAAGTGCTTTTCTTGGCAATAGGCCTCACTGGTCAAAACCTGATCTGCTGACATCGCCTTTGAACTAAAAGCTCAATTGCCTCTGGAGACAAACAGAAGGTATTCTGAATATAGAGTATTCTGCTATGCAGGCAGGGTTTCCTTGAGGTATGTAGATTGGGGCATGAGGAAAAAGAAGAGGAGGAGGAAGAATTGCAAAAAGTCTGAAACAGCCTATATTCTCACCTCCAGCAATTCTTCCACTCCTATTTCCTCATACCTAAATTGGGGCAAGCCAGAAGACAACAATTTCACTTGGGTAGTGTCTGTCCAGTTTTGGAAAAACACTCTTCCAGGTCTTTAAGCTGGTGTTCAGCGGTACCTCAGAACACCCAATACCCTCAGAAGGGGCTTGTTGGCCTGTTGATGGTGGGAAGAATGTGGAAAGGGCGGTGACTTCATTGGGTGTTGAGATGTACAGGGGCTGTGATGAGACCGATAGGCTGCAGGACTTGGTGGAGGAGTCTGAGGACAAGACCGGCAGAGGAACTCAGTAGAGAGGGAGTTTACCAACAAGGAGTTGCCTGCAGAATGGGAAGAAAAAACGGGAAGAATGGTAGACAGGAGAAAAAGACACATTTTAGAGGATTGTTACATTAGCGTCTCAATTCTCATGTCCAAAGAAAATGAACTGCTGAACCCTCTCCCATTCACCCGCAACTAACCCTTACATGATGAAATGACAGCGCCGAGGCAAATTGTTGTAGGCTGAGAAAACACAGCTTCACTGAGCAATAGCAGTGATTTCAGCAAGCTGTGACATTTAAAAGCACACACTAGCCTATCCTTTGTTTACTAGCAGGAGAGATGGCCTATTATGTTTAACAGGCCACCATGGTCAGGAGCTAAGAGTCAACTAAAATAGCAAGGGAAGCTTCAACTCTTTGGGCGTCTTGGAAGTATGAAGAAAAGTGGCAGTTTGGCGATAGGATGCAAGAGTGGGGACAGGAAAAATAATCCTTTGAAAGAAATTCATGTCCTCAGGCAGCTTTTAGCCAGAGACAGAATAATGTTTATGTATCCGTGAAAATCTTTACAGAGAGGACCTTGCTGTACAAACCCCATTGCTAACAACAGTACAGTTTGAAAAAGCCAAATGGGTGATGAATCCTCACTGCCCTCTTTTTAGCACTGGAAATTTAAAAGATTAAGCGAGTGTTTTGAAGGACAGGTCTTCTGGCTAGAAGCCAGTCCCACATTATATGGATTTTCGGTCATTTCAGTTGTTACCAGGAGATTGGAACGTGATATCTTGAAGAATCAAACACCGGACAGACAACCACAGGGGCTTTATTGCTGCCAGACCAGTTCCGATGGTTCAAGGAAGAGCCCCACAGGTCATATGAACAAAGGGCAAACCTTCCACTGTCCTCCGGATGTACCTGCATTGCATGGGTAAGTGAACAGGGCAAGCAAATAGTCCAGGCAATAAAATCATGGGTCTGTATATAAATGTGCTTGTTTAAATATACCTCCTGCCCTATACTGCAATCTCAGTTGTTTAAACCCCTCTGAAGTAGTGAATCTTTTAAATCTCATCATTTCATAGTCTCAGACATCTGGTAAACTCCATCTGTGCTATGGAACTATGCTATTTCAAGGTCATGCATTTCAGTAAATGATTCCTAGTGCATTTTGCTCCTGTGTGGATTTAGAGTTCTCAGAATTAACCAGACGGGTCTCTGCGTCTGCCAGAGGTACTGCAATACCGGGACAAGGAATTCTAGAAAAATTGCATCAGAAAATTAACCCACGGGAATGGGTCATGAAGGGTAAACGGAAATAGAAATGAGGCTGCAAGGAAGTGGCCTTACATAAAGTGAGTTTATAGGAAATAGTGGAGTTGGCAGTGTGCTAAAGAAATCCTATGAAGCACAAGCACACACCCGCTTAGTGCAAAAGGACAGGAATTTTAGTAAGACCAGCGTGCTTCAATCATTAGCTCTCCTTTGATCTCAGTGTAAGAAGGAAACACGCAGAAAATGAAATGTAGGTCATCATACCAAGGAGTTATACTAATATGGTAATACAAGTCTTTATGGTGGAAATTACACTGTAAGTTAGCAAGAGAAATAAAATGCAAGGAAGGATACTTCTGAAAGTGTACAAGTAAAAAGAGGGAGTTCAAGCTCAAGTGTTGTACAATACCAAGAAGTGAGGAGAAAGCAGTAGGGAAGGGAAACAATTTTTTTTTTTTCATTCTTTTCTAATAGACTTAACTGCAATCAAATAACAAATTCTCGTCTACACACGGAACAATGCATGTGTTGTTTCTGAACTACATTCTTTCTTTTTAGAACTTTTCTTTAATTCTTCTGGTCATTCAGAATTCTTGTTTTCTCTCCCCAGCACGGAGCTTCTGAAAATGTAGCACATGTGCCTTCTTGTTTCATCATCCAGGTTATTACTGAAATACTTAATAATCTCAGATCGGATCAGGTCTTCTGGATAGTTGTGTGGTACCATCCTCAGTTTTGTCAATAAACCACTAAAAATCACCAAGTCCAGCGTTCCCCCCTGCCCTGCTCCCACTCCAGTGCTGGCATCTAACAGAACACTGGGAACCAGCCTGTCTGTCAGCACATCGTGAAAGGCTGTATCAGAAGCTTTACTAGAATCGAGATATAGAACGTGTACTGTCTGGTCCTTCTCAAATACCTGTTAATGGATCATAGGAGAAAAATATTTTGATTTGACACAACTTGTTCTTGGAGAAAAACATACTGGTTGTCAGTTACCTTCTTGTTTTCTTCCAGGTATTTACAAATAGTTTAATTATTTAATGCTTTTTCCAGAAAATGAGGTTAGAGTGATTGATCCATAATTCTCTACTCTTCCTTTTCTCCCTTTTTAACACATTTATCCTCTTCAGTCTCCTGGACTTCTCACCCATCTTCTATAAAGTGCTGAGGGTAACCACCACGGCCTCTGAGACTACTCACCGTGTACTTTACAACAAATTTTGTCCGGCCCAGCTGATTTAGTCCAACCTACCTAAACTCTATTTCGCTCTTTCTTTCTCTATTCCAGCCTAACTACCATAACTAAGTGGATCTAGATGAGCAGTAGGGGTGCGGAAGCTTTGTGTCAGTGGTGGAAATGTGGCTTTGACATCACAGCTCTCTTGGCTGCACTATTTTACCAACTCCAGGAAAGCAACAGAAGCCGCCTAAGATGTGTCCACAAATCCTCAGGAGTTTTACAAGGCGAGCGGCAGCGGTTTGTCGGGGCAGGCGGTAAAAGCTAACTGCCTCTTTCCGTTTTGGGGCAGCAGCATCATGCATGACCGAAAGGCATGTGAAAATCTGCCTCTTCCCGGGCTTGAGATTCAGGGGCTGTTTTGGATATCCAGGCACTTCCTACACAAGAGCTATCTGTTTGTTATGCTGCCTCTCTCTCATCGCTCTGTGGAAACATCATAAAGGCAAGAAAACCAATAGGCTTATGACCGTTAGGGAAAAGAAGAAGTTTCTTATATCCTGTACGAGGGGAAAAGAAACCAGCAGTGGCGGTGAAGAAAAAAACCCAGTTTCTTTGTCTTTTGCGGAGCAGAGGCTCTGGTCGTACCGTGGTACGTGAAGCGGCTGTGTGCGTCAATGAAGGTAGCCCATTTTCTGGCTGAGGACATCCAGCTGCGGTTTGTGAGATTGTCTTTCACAGCGCTGCCGGTTCGCTCCCGTCTGAAGCCCCCCCAGACTGTGGAGGTGGTGGCCACAGTGAATTCGGCTGCCGGACACGCTCAGCTGGAGGAGGCTCTCCCGCAGAGCGGCATGAGAGGGGCAGCTCACTGGGGTGCGCACGTCAGCCTGGCGGGGTGCGCATCCCCCAAAAGGCCACAGGCAGGTGGCACGTGCGGCCACTGGGGACGCGCACAGGGACAGAGAGTTGCAGGTGTTCCCTCAGCTCTCGACCCTGAGCTCGCCACCCATGGGTTCACCGCAGCAGGTCAGGAGCTGCAGGACTCTGCCCTCTCACCGGGACACGTTCTGGCGCTGAAAGGCAGCTGCCTGCTCCCGAGAGACAGCGCTCAGCTTGGCCCCGGCGTCGGGAAGCAGTGCGTGCGGTTACCCACCAAGGCACGGGCACCGTAACACAAGCTCCTCGGAGATGCCGGAGACCCCCTAGCCAGCAAGGTCTGGCCTTGCCCCATGCCTCTGGCCCAGGGACAGGTCTCAGAAGATGCCATGAAGACCCCTGTGATGGTCCCTCTGCAAGGGGCACGACCAGCGGCTGAGGGAACGCGTGGGGCTCGCCAGCCTCCGGGGAACGCTCTGGGGTGGTCCCACACTACGAGTAAGACGGGTCAGTGGTGACCACAGTAGACGCAAAGAGGTTCGCGGTGGAGGGGACTGAAGGCACCACACGTCACGGTGCGGCACGGACGTGGCCGCTTTGGCCCGGGGGACCCGCGCATCTGTCCCGAGCTTGCTTCCCACTGCGTATTGCAGCCAGTGGCTGTACCACTAGTTACTCACTTTATCTGGGAAGAGGCCAGCAAAGGTACAGTCTCCTTTCCAACAGAGTCAGGGGCATCTTGAGAGTAATTTATAGGCGATTTGTGGAGAAATTTTCTTTTTATTCTGGGCTCGGGCTCACTTTCATGGTTTTAGGGTCCCTGAGGAAGGTCTGAAAGGTACTAGTTTGGGTTTCTTTCCTGTTTGTTTCTTATCCTAGCAATATCAAGAAATAAATATATATGTAAAATATATGTAAATACATAACATCTAAATATATATGAAAAAATCCACAAACCCAACCACGAGTGATGCTAGAGTCTGAATGCCTGGGTGTGTAAAACCTGACCTGCTCACTAAAGGACCGATGCTGGTGCCTTCTTTAAAAAAAATAAATATAAAAAATTCGCCCACATGTTAATTGCTCAGTGGAGTTATGTAAGTGTTAGGGAAAACATATACCATCATAAACTTAAACAATCTTGTCTAAAAATCCTATTCCTACGCAGTTTCCTTTACTCTTTTCTCTTGGTATGTTATTCTTTTGTAATTACTACTGGGTATAAACACATCTGATTTTCTAAAGTAATCATAATAATTAATAAAAATTGACAAGCTCATCTTACAAATTACAGCTAAAAAAGGGGAGATGTAGGATTTTTCCTTTGTAGATCGATTTCAAGTCTCAAAGAAAATGACACATTTTGAAGTGTTTACTACAGTCTACTTTACTGGAATAGGTAGATACAAAAATACATGAACATTTACAAAAAGCTGTAGCTACTTTGCTGAAAATAGTTTTACTTCTTACTCAGCTAGAAACTGGTAAGTGTGTCTGAGGAGAAATGGCTTATCTTTTAATTTCTGGGTGTTCATTGTAAGTGTAACAAATAGATCCCATTTTTTATACAGTGGAAGAATGATTGCCCATTTTATTCTGAATTAGGTCTTACGTTTCTATCCCAAGGAGAATCAACTTGTTCAGAACTTTTCTCCCAAGCTTCATGTTTTCTGGCTTTGAGAAAGCTGGTTTCCTCCCATCTTCTCGTTAGCGGTGGAGTTCTGGGTGGGAATTGCAGCACCTGGATCTCCTCAGGTCACAACACCCACAGCGTACGAGGGGTGATGTTCGAGGCTTTGTGCGCAAGGTAAATAAACAAGTGCCAGCATTAGGTACATATACAATCCCAAATTAGTAGAATAACTCGGCGTTAAAGTTACCTACCATGCTGACTCATGTCACAAAGATTTCGTAACTTTTTTCTGTGATATGCCTGTGAACAAGTTTTCTTTTAATTAAGCTATTATGTTCTCACAGAGCACTTTTTAGCTTTCAATATGTCACGTCTCCTAACCTTCCAAACCCACATCTTTGCCAGGCTGCCAATGTAAAATAAAGTTCTGAATCTTTCCCCCAAGCACTTCCTGAAATCTTTTTTTTCCTGTCATTACATAAAGCACTATGGTGCTCTTTCTTTTAAGCTTACCATCTGGATGTCATTCTTGATTTTGCCTTTTTTTAAATATGCATATTCAGGCTAGACCTGAAATGACGCAGCTTCTTTCTATATAACAGTTCTCAAAGCTGTACTTTCTTTCCCAGACGTTTCATCAAAACTTTGGTGATGTCTTCATCATCTCAGGTCTTGGTATTTCAAGTTCTTCCTCTCTGTTATGAAACCCTGCGTTTTCTGCCTCCCTAGGGATATGCAAACTGGTGCTGCAAAATTTATTTTCCTGACCGCGCGGACCGTACAAAATCCCTTTTGAATCATTTTCTCCTGCCGCCTCGTATCAGTCACAAGTTCCTTGCCTTCACCTTTGCATGGAATCATAGAATCATTTTGGTTGGAAAAAACCTTTAAGATCGTCAAGGTACCTCACCACTCAGCCCTTCCTGGGTTAGCCGATCTTGAAATGAGACCTGGCATGTGTTGTATCCTCATCTCCATGACTTAATTCACATGAAAACCCCTCGTCTCCTGAAACCGGGGCTCACAGCAAGGGTTTGTTTGGGGTTTTTTTACTTTTTTAAAGTAATGGATGATTGCTTTAATTGGTTTAATCCTTTAACATATCTGTCTGTGTTGTTTAAAAAATCCCAAGATTTTCTTGTTGAATTCACAAGATTGGATAGCCACATCAGCGAGAATAGCTATTTAAAGGATGCATAATGAAAGTGAAACCTAAAAAAAGATAAGAGAAAATAAAAATGTTTGTTTTTCTATAAACCAGGAAATCAGAGACCCTGTTGCAATAGTTTGCGTAGAGATTACTGTGTCCTTAAAATTCACTTAAAATCTGCTTTTCATGTCACTGCCATTCCTGACAGTGGAGTTTACCGGTTACTGTACTAACAGCCAACTCTGAGATTGTAACTGTATTTTTATTAAAAAACATCCAACACTTGATAAACTAGCAGCAGTTCACTTTGTTTTCACTTCAGCATAGCCTGCACTTTGGTTTTTCTCAAGCCAGAGAACGTAATTAAGAATTAGGAGAGAAGACTTGTCCTGCCGGCGTAATGCTCACGCAGGTTGGGGTTCCTGACCGTGGCCATGGGCGACTCGTGGGCGAGAGCAGCAGAGCGGGGACACGTGGAAAGCAGCTCGTTTCTCACAGCCAACCCGTCTTCGGGCTGCCCGTGTTTTAGAAACTTCCCGAGGCACAACTGCGTCCCTGATCGCTGTGCTTCGTAGCCGCTTTGTGCGCCGTGACTTTTGTCTAACCTTTTGTCACCCAGATGCAGTTTTGTTTCCTGCAGCTCCTCGTGGCAGCGACTTCCACAGCTCCATGGATGTGTCTGCGGAAAACAATATTGGTTTTTGTTTGTTTAAACTTGTTTCTTCATACTGTCCCTGGGAGTCCCTTAGTCTCCTATTTTGAGACTTTCTCTGTTCAACTTTTCCAGTGATGCTTAGGACTTTACAGACCTCTGTTTTACCTCCCACTCACTTAGGTCTTTTCCGAACTGGAAAATGTTAGGCTATGTATTCTCTCCTGTGTGAGTTGTTCTGTGTTTCTGACCAGCCAGGGCAATAAGGAAATGGATGTGAAGATGCGGCTTATCACTACAGAAGAACACCAAACCAAGGGGGCCTGAGTCCTGGCACTCCTCTTCCGAAACGCAGTTGTGAATCCCAGTGGCAAAGCACTTCCCTCACCCCCTCTCCTACAGCTACCCCATTACCTCACAAGGTATCAGCTTGTTTCCTGTGCGTCGAACGCTCCTCCCTTCAACCGAGCCAGAACGAGCATTGAAAGATGTTATTTAGTATGTTGGCTTTGGTTTTACAGTTTTGCTTTTTTAAGCAGAGAAATCCAGTGTGAGAACTGCAAAATTCAGCATGACGAATTAGGAAATGGTAGAATTAAGATTATGGGTACATCATTGATTTACCCCACGCGTATAAACGGTATCATGTTGGTTCTTAATTAGCTCCACAACATGTTGCAGTTCCCTGTTTGTCACTGCGTCAGGCAGACGGCTAACTAACTAACCAGGTCCGTACAGGGAAGGAGGCTCCTGCCGGTGGGACCTCACCTCGTGTGTTGCAGAGCCAAAACACGTGTCGAAGGCAGAAAGTCTGGGTTTCTTGGCTGAGTAAGGGGAAGGATGCCTGGACTGCTGTCCCTGCCTCCCCTCACGGCTCCAGCGCTGTACAGGACAAGTCCCTTCAACCGCGGTTGCATACGCGGCCACTACCGTGCTCCTCGTTTTCCGCGCGGCAGGACCGTGTCTGCATCACAGACCTGTCAGTGTGGATACACCGTTCAGGAACGCAGTCGCAACTGACTTGTCTTGTGCTAGCAAAAGGTCGTATGTATGTTTATATATGTCAAAACCATATGACTTTACCGCTATATTTCTTTCCTGAAAGGGGAGAGGGAGAGCGAAGGGCAGAAGGAATTACCTGAAAGTAAGTCTACCAGCAAACGTTCTGCTTCTTCGTAGCGTGTGCAAGGGCCGTCTGCCTAGCGTTTGGGCTGTCCAGAGGGACGTCAGACGGTAAGTTACTACCCGGACAGGTCGGTCACTACTGAAAGCAGGCTTCTGCCCCGAGCAGCGGTAGTAGAGACGTAAGGGACCAAGGCGCTTTGACCGCGGGCTGCGAGCAGAGCGCTCTGAGCGCCTGCAGGAAAGGATGAACACGGGCTGTGACACCCGGCGGAGGGTGACGCCTGGGGGGAGGGTGCCCTTGATCCATGCGTGGGAAACCCATTCCCGTGCGTGGGCACAAGAGCTCCCGATGAAGGGCGGGGAAGGGCTAAAGCCTCCCTGACCTTCCCCTTCCCCTTCCCCTTCCCCTCCCCCTTCCCCTCCCCCTCCTGGTGACTGCCCCACGCTGCCGACGCTTCGGCCTTAAACCCCGCCGTGCCGCGGCTCAGCTTCCGTGCGTAGGGGCCCTGACACCTCCCTCCCTCCCTCCCGGCTCGGCGGGGGCCGGAGCGGCTCCGGATCGCCGGCCCCAGCACCCCG
>VXBL01003981.1:243420-264582 GCA_013400195.1 Aramus guarauna
ACGGCGCCGGGGTGGGGTTTCGCCGCGCCGGGTCGGGCGCGCACAGCGGCGGAGGTGCGGGGCGGTCGGGGGCCGCCGAGGCGCTGGGACCGGTGGCGCGGGCGGCGTCCGGGCTCCGCGCTCCGCCCGGGAAGCGGCAGTCGCGGTAAGCGGCCGGGGGAGCAGTGACACTGGGGCGTCCGGCTCCGAAATAGCTGCCCCGGGGCTGAGCCCGGGCCCCCGGAGCCGGCCCAGCAAGGGGCGAGGAGGCTCTGGCAGCCCCCAGTGTGGGAGGCGGGTTGCGGGCAGGGGGGCACGCTGCGCTGGCTCCGGCCAGCGATCGCCCGCCGCCCCCCCGAGCTCTTGCTGTTGATGCTTCAACCTCTAGGTAATTGAACTCCCCCCCTATTAATTTTAAGAAAAAAAACCACCATGACAGAATAGGTGATACCAAGCGTGCGTATCAGTCTCATGCGAGTCCTTTTTACTTTTCTGATGCTAATTCAGCCATACCCCCTCTATGGATTTTCATCTTCTGCCCTGTTGCTTTTAGCGTTTCTACCGCTGGCATGGGAGCGTTATTAATCTACCTCTGTTCACGGTGGAAGGAGGAGACAGCTACTTGCGTTCTGCTCGCTGGTATTGCTGACGGCAGATGAGCAAATCTGGAGGAAATGGCTTTTTGTTTGTTTTCTTTAATTCCACTGAGGAGGGGCTACTCCTAAGATGGCCTGTTTGACAGCAAGGCAAACTTCTCCTGTAACGCTTGGGGCAATGATACTCTCAAATAATATTCTGTTAGAACAGATGAGCTGATAGCAAATAGACTATTTCTTTATTTTGGGTTTTCTTCACTAGTGCACACATCCAGGTGTTCATTAGCTGTAATATTCTGTTGAGAACTTAAGCTCTGCAGCATAGGTGTAAGTAACTATATAGAAAACAGCACTTTCCAACTCTGGGTAATTACTGGATAACCAAATGCCTAGAAGATCTAATATTGTACAGGGCGTTAAAATAATTGACACTTTAGGAGAACCAGTTCTTTGGAAATTAGTTTTAACAGAGCGTTTGAGGTGGAATTGAAATCTGTGTTGTGCAGGTGCCTTGTTTGTCGTGTAGATAGCTGGTCAGACGCTGGTAAGGTACTGACTCGCTGGTCTGTTTGAAGGCGCTGGTGCTGGAATAACTGCAGTCCTCTTGACGTGTGGCTTGAATTCCTCATTGCTTGTATATGAAGATAACCTCTGTGGCTGAGCGAGGCTGGTTTAGAACGCCATTCCCTCAAGCGTGGTACCGCTGCTTTGGTCGGTATTGCCTGCGTCTTCCCGTGGGCATCGGAACCGGCTGTGGCAGAAACGTGTGCAGCTGGGCACGGTGTCAGTTTGGCTCTGAGAGGCTGCTGAAGGCGTCTCTGGAGTCCCTGGCTGTGTTAAAGGCTTTTGGATAATTTCATCTTCACCAAAAAAAACCCAAAAACAAACCACCTGTAATTTCTATTAAAGACATAAGGAGAAGGGGAAAAAGAATGAATCTCGCGCTCGATGCCTTGGTATGTCCATTTATTTTAATAGTAGTAAGGTTCTGCCCAGTACGGGCTAAATTCCGTATTTGAGTGCTGGTAGAAGCTTGTTCTTTAAAGTAAAAGCTTGTGCTACAGCCCTATAGAAATAAAAGTTTTGGCTCAAGTGCTGCGACTGACACTTCCAGCGAATATCTGCAAGAGAGGAACCTGTGTCTACGTTGTCACGTGTAAAGGTCTCTTCGAGTTAATAGCGGAAAAAGGAATAGCTGACTTGAAAGAGGGATGAGGGAACAGCACTCTGGCATGAAGCTGGCAGGTTGAGGGTGAACTTTTTGAAACGACTTATTGTCAGTTTGTATTAAGTTATCTACATCTTTTTGCCCTCTCAGCTGCTTTTGTCTTGAGATAAACATCACTCTGCGGTGGCAAGATTTTAGCAGAAGATTCAACCTTTTTGAAAAAAAATGAGAAATAGCTGGGAAACAAAGAGCTTCTGAGCAGAACCTCAGGTGACTTATGAAGAGTTTTGTATTGTTTCCGTGCTTGCTACATAGTTACAGACTACCTAGAGACCAGGCTTGGTGTATTATTTATATACCAGAGTATCTTCCTGAGCTCTTAGGTCTCAGAGCTTATGACGTCACCAAGTGTGCGCAATGCCATGCAGCCACTTCTGTAGCTTTTGTATGGCAAGTGTGTTGCCAAATGCTTTGTTTGTCTTTTGAGACTGCATAAAAACTGCTCCAGATTGTTTTAAAATTGATTACAAACAAGTCATGTGCTTCATTTTTGGAATTTTTTAGGATTAAGTGACAAACTTGTAGTTGCCTTCACTGAAACATGGAACAGTACTTACTTTTGCCACGTGACAAATCATGATGTCAGTGAAGGATTTAAATTCTCTTTTGCTTCTTTATTGCTTGTGTTTAAAATACAGTTGTCAACAACTCAGTTTTGAAGCTTAAAAAGGAAATTTTCTTCTTACTGATACTAGCAAATATTTCCATGCTTGGTCTTGCTTTCCTGTAATCCTGTACTTAATTTTCAGTAAATCAGTACCAGGTATGGTTACTCTTGCTCTTCAGTTCTGCTGATTACTTTCCAGTAAACCAAGCTATTGCGGTGATAGGATACAATGGGAAAGCGCGGGCAGTGATTTATGTTGGATCTTTGAAAGACTAAGCAGGATTCATATTTGAAAATGGGAAAACTCTTCCTTCATTTCAGATGGAAATAAACGAGAACATGAGGAACTGAGGATGTAGAGAGAACCAGTTCATCTTCTCTCTTTTGCCAGCTTTCTAGGATTTGCACATGGCACATCCTTCCCAGCCTTGTTTAGGTGTTGGTGGAGAAACAGACAGCATTTGTTCTTGCAAGAGTAGTAACGGCTGAGGTTGGACTTTTACTATGGTAGTGATAGGCACGTAAAGTGCGCCGGTGCATGGTGTCCTGTGTGCGAGAGTATCGGTTCCTGAAGATTGTTGTGCCTCAGTCCGTGCTGAAACAACAATGTTTTTGTGAGGAGGCTGAGTGAGCGAACCCGTGTCACACAATGAAAGCTCTTTCACGTACTGGGTTCAGCGTGGTGGTGCTAATTTAGTACAGTGCAGTAGGAATGGTACGGGAGGTGTAACTGGTCACTTGCATATAATTGCTTGTGATCTTGCGTTCACTTTTCAGAAGTTCATCTTGGAGAAACTTTAGAGTACAAATTACCAGATCAAAGCTTTTAGCAGTTACATGACTGGTGTGTTCCTCAAAATCTTTTCTCTGGGGAGATAAACAGAGCTCGATATCACTGTTGGTGGGCCAGGATTCCATCCTGGAAATATAAAATCATTTCCTTTTAAATCAGGATATGATATATGAACTTACTGCTGTCGAGCCTGTGTGACTGTTAAGACAGGAAGTGAAGACATTGTAATTGTAGAGAGTTGATGGGATCTGTCATAGCTATAAGCTTTAGGAAAGCAGCAGCGAGTGGTAGTTCACCATTATACCACAGTATTCTGTAAAACTGTGAGTGATAGAACTAAGCATTCCTTCTCTTATTTAAAGCATACACAAATAATCCATCATGCTCACATCCCAAGAGGCAGAAAACTTTTAAAATGCGTTGCAGCCGGTTAACTGGCCTCTTAGCAGGCTGAGGTATTTGGGAGTATGGGCTGTGCAGAGCGCACAGCTGTTGCCACAATAGCTCTTCTCCAGCTGTCATGCAGAGGTCTGTCACAAAATACCCCACATTCCCTTCTAACTCAGCCCTTTGTAATATTCAGGTTTCCTTGCTGAAAGGGAGTACAGCCTAGCAAGTACCTAATCACCCTCTGCGGGTTTTTTTTTTTTACCCTGCAGTTGCCGTTTACTTCACGTTGGGTTTTTTTTGTTTATACTGAACAATATATAGCTGGTTTTAGCAGTATACAGCAAGAAAGCCATTAATGTCTTATTTTTTCAAATCTGCTCTGCAAAGTAGTGGATGCTTTTGACCAGAATTATTAAAAATATTTGTCATACTGTTTTTCCTTATCATAAAGCTGTAGCTTTTGTGTTGTGACAATGACGTGTATATTTTTGCATACCGAGTGAACTTTGGTGGCTTACAAGAATATATTAATTAATAAATGTCACTAGAACCTTGAGATGGTATTGACTGGATGTAATTGAGTGTGGTTGAGTTGAGCTTTGTTTGTCAATCAACTTAATGTTAGCTATGGTAATGCATGAACACATTTGAGACTGCTAAAACACTTAATGCAATATGAAATGCATGTAGGGGTTCAGTGTTTGGGTTTTTTGTTTGTTTACCGATTTCATGCTGTATTTACAAGCCAACTTACTGCCAACTTTGTAAAATAAAATATTTTTCCTACTGCTGTTAAACTGTCAGTAACAAGCTCTGATTGGAGCTGAGCTTACTGTTCTAACTAGTGAGTAAAATGAGTTGGATGTAGATTTGTTGACTCTTTAATGTTAATGTCAGACACTTGTCTGAAAGCAAGCATATATGACTTGCAGATGGGTGGTGAGCAGCTGTTCAGACTCTTTTTCCTTTCCTTTTCCAAGCTGCTACTTTCACGAGACTGTTAGTTCTCATTAACTAGCAATAAAGCTAAAGGTGGGTTATCTCAAAGTATCTTTTATCTCTGATATAGCTGTTGGGCAAGAAAATAGCTTGTTCAGAATTTTACGGTAATGCTCTG
Source organism: Aramus guarauna (assembly GCA_013400195.1). Lineage (NCBI taxonomy): Eukaryota > Metazoa > Chordata > Aves > Gruiformes > Aramidae > Aramus > Aramus guarauna. The sequence goes on from VXBL01003981.1 coordinate 248,131, forward strand.
AAATAGAGTAGTAAAGCAGATTGAAAAGCGACAACTGAAAATGCAGCTGGTGTTCGAGCTGACGTGCTGGATGTTTGACAGACCCCGATGTCTTAGTGTACCACTGCTGCGTGCTAGGCTTGGGGGATGTGCAAATCCCCCCCGCAGTTTTGAGGTATTCTGACTAACCGTTGCTGACCGTCAAAAAAAAAAAAAAAAAAAAAGTTCTTTTTGTAAGTGCTTAAGAAAGTCAAAGGAATAAAATGCCATGAATTCCAGGCTGCAGATTCATGCAGGGCTACGTTAGGACTGGTATGCTTACATTTTGATAAAGCGTGGGGCCTTCTTACGGTAAGTAGCGCAGTGTAACACAAGGTGACAAAATACAGTTTAGGGCAGTGAGCATCTGATTGTTGGCACCTATGGAGGTTAAAGGTGGGAAATAAAAATCCTATTCAAAACAAAGCACCTGTGATGCAGTCACCTGGGATAATACCAGCTGGTTGTTGCACTTCATGTGAAACTCGAACTGCTCGGCTCCTTGCTTCCTAGAGTACTGCTACCAAACAAAAGGTTTGTCTCGCTCGGGTTACCTGTAGACCTGCAGCCTGGGAAAAGTAGTAGATTACTTCAGGCTGAACTTGCAGGCAAGAAGGGAGTGTCGGTTTGCATGTTAGCGGTCTGGTATCGCTAGCGAGGGTATAATGCATTGTATCTTAGCCAGCAGGGACGCTGTGTACTAATGTACATGGAACTGAGGGGCAGAACTGAGCTGGGTTCAAAAGCTGGCATAAATTTGGAGTACTGCTTAAATTTTGAGATGCTGATCGTTCTGGTTTTGAGGAATTTACAGTCCTTTCCCAAAGTGAAATTCCTTTGGGATAACTTGAACCACACTGCAGTCAGAAAGCACCTTTCCATGTGTGAACCCCTCACAGCAGTTGCTTATATAGCAGGTAAATATTGATGTACCTTTTGATTATCAGGTTGCCTTCTGCTGCCACTTGCACAAGGAGTACTGGCACAACTTCCCGGATTACTGGCCGGCGTGCCCTTTGCACTTGGGGATGAATAGGCAGCCGCTGGCACGTAGCCCTGTTCCTCCTTCCCGTGCTAGAGGGAGAGGCTCCTGGTTTTGGCTGGAGCGCTGAATTCCAGTATTCAGTAGTGGTGGTAAAAGGGTGGCTCTTCTAAGTAGAGCCCTTATATTGAGAGAATTCTGAAGGACCGGAATGGGTCGTGTTTGTCTACCTTATGCAACCTGTCTCCATCTGCCTTAAAGCATTACCAGCACTGAAAATGTTGTGACTGAACTCTTTGATGTACCCGAAGATAAACGCCGGCTTCATGCAATGAAATGTAGCAGTCTTCTGGCTAGCTGATAGGAAGCTAGGCTTTTTGCAGACCTTCCTAAATGAGTCACTCGTCAGGTCTAGACTGGTATGATGCAAGTTGGATAATTTCTCCGTTGGTTCTGACAATTCAGGTGGCTTAGCTGCGCTGGTTTGGTAGTCTTGTCTTCAATTATGGCCATAAGCACTGTTAAGGGAAAATGGAACATCCAGGTAAATGCAGCGCTTGCATGCTTCTAGAAATAGAATACATTTATAATAAAACCAGCATTAAAACTGAGATCACAACTGTAATTGCTCCTTTTTTTTTTTTTTTTTACTTTCCCTTTGCATATATGCTTCGCATATAACACGTCCAAAGCTTTCTGGATGTAACTTTGGTCCACCAAGTCAAATTTCTACTGAAAGGGGTAGAGTGAGTGGGGTCCAGATTGAAAAGCTTAATTATAAATAATACTGGTAGGCAGTGTTTGGCTGGCATATGGTTTGCCTTACAGAGTTGCTGGAGTTTTGTTTCAAAACACTGATAGCAGCGGTAGCCTGTTACTACAAATTTAGAGAGTTGAGTGGGATCCTAGGCGAATCATTTCTGTCTGAGCAGTGAGTGAGGCCCTGCCTGTTTGTCTTGAACTGTGTCTGTCTTCGCTGAGAGAGATATGCCCTGTGATCATGAACATTTTTTTTTTTCCTCTGTTCTTCTTTACTTTCTGTTCTTCGCTGGTTTTATGTCCTAACTCATAGCTTAAGTGTGGTTGTAGCTTGGGTCCGGGATAGCCTGTAAGTCACTTTGTGGGAACAGGTAATAAAAAAGAAAATATTTCTTTCCTGTCTTTATAACTTAATTACTTGAAGTAGATAGCAGACAAAAAGGATGTTTACTTAGTCTGTTTGCCTTGCCTGTTCTTACTTATTCTTCTCTGATGACACACCATGCACATACTTAAACTAGTCACATCTCAATGTGTAAACTGCCTGATATGTCGCACTGCTTCTAGATGGAACTTCCATGAGGTTAAAATCACTTTTTTTTTTAACAGATTGCTTGCTTTTACTAGGTGGCTTTGAAGAGGGCTGGCTGGAATGCAGCGCACGGGCTGTTCGTGGTTAAGTTAAAGAAGGTCACGTATTCCCGTTTGAAGTGCTTGATCTTGCGACTAATCAAGCATTGTGCACAACTGCTGCCTGTCATTAAAGTGAGGTCAGGGTTTCTTATCGGCCGTTGGAAAGGGAAAGGCTGGAGAACTTGCACTTTAGCTGTCCTCAAGTATACACAGAGCCTCAAACCTGAGCTCTGGGGTGGGGGGTGGCTATTGAGGAGAACTGTAGTGCAATTCTCCAGTTATGTGGGGAGCTGCCATGAGCTTTACTTACAGATGGAGATCCTGTTGGATGATTAAGTTCTGTAGTGAATTTTTGTAACATCTAAACGGGCTCGCACAGAAGCCCACAGAGGGCTGAAAAGGAGCAGGTGTATTCCCAGAGGCTTGCGCGGAGCTCCCCAAGACCGCAGTGGAAAGCGAGGGCTGCGTGTGCGGCCGTGCTGAAGCTGTTGCAGGTCGGAGTGGCGTGCTGGTGCAGCTGGAGAAGTTGAAGGGCCTTGAAAGTGAGTGCAAGTTGATCGTTTGTTTGCTTTTTGGAAGGGACAGCCAGCAGGGAGGCACAAGGCTAGAGAAATGTTTTTACTCTTTGAGCCTGAAGAAACAGGGCTTTGCTGTAATTGAAGGTTTAATTTGATAAGCTAGTGCTACCAGTAAGGAAAAATGCTCAACAGGTCCCCGTGCTGCCACAGCAATTTACCACTACAGCTATTTACTCCGTCTAGTTCACTGAAACTCCGCAAGTGATCAAAGTTAAAAATAACCAGGGAATGTTTTTTACCCGGGATCGGTTACCCCCATCTGGTTCCCTCTGCAGCTCTGCAAACAACTTCATCTGGCAGTTGTGCTCATTTAACCAGACCTGCACCAGCTTCTCAGCTGAGTCCAGAAAGTAAACTCTAGTTTCTGGTGAATCTAGACAGGAGTGAGTTCAGCCAGTAGGAATGTATGCAGAAGGGCACTATTAAAGATAGCGTAAAGTACTAGCCACTGGGACCAGCGTGCATTAATAATTAACTAGATGTTAGCACTGACACATAAAAATGCTACAGTTCAAGCAAAAAAAAAAATAATTAATTAGTGTAACACTAATAACCAGAGTACCCTACAAAGATCTTTATGCAAAAGACCTATGAGAAGTATTATTTCTCAGTAGATTAACCCTAAGTACACATATTCATAACTATCATGTGTGTCACTTTCTTCAAGTCTTTTAAGCCAGAAAATAAACTTGAGCTTCCACACAACTTCCAAGCAAATTATTTTTCCAGTCCTGTTCTGAGTATTCTGTAACTGTAGTGAGTCACTAGTTATATTTGCTAGGAAAAGGAGAAATTTTAAAATCACTGCAGCTACTGTTTTGAGGTTTTTTTTTTTCTGACAAAACTTGCTCATCCCATATCACAGAGCATCTTCAGTATTCCTCATTTAAGCAGATATAAATCTATAAACCTGGCAAGCAAATCTGAGTAGTTTGCTGCTTATGTGGTAAGTAGACCATTAAATGGTAGGATGCTGGTGATAAATCTGTGTGAAGAATCTGACATCTTTGGGTAAAAAGTGATCTGCTAAACAGCTTCTGTTACTAGATTTATTGTATGCAAGGGAAGTAAGTGGGATTATAGTAATATGTACTGCTTGAGGTAGGGGGTCTCTAAATTGTGTGTTCCTAACACTATTTCTGTGTTTATGTCTCTTTTTATGAAGATCCTTTATAATCACATATAAAAAGTAGTTGTTGATGATACCTTTGTATATGTGCTACCAACTCTACTACTTCAGAAAAAGACCCTGTTAAAAATGCATACGTTTTCCCCTACTAGCTCATGCTACGAAGTCTTCATTAGCAAAGCCCAATAAAGTAAGCAATGATGATGTATTTAAAAGGATTCTGGCTTTGGATGACCCAGCGCTACTAAGAATGCAATTATGAGTGTATTTGTCTTGCAATTTCTGTTGCTGCTTATGATTTTTTTTCTAGCAGTCCATCTTTGAAGTCCTCCAGAAACATACTGTCCTTGCCCTTGCATCTTACTCTCTTGCCTCCTCCCAGACAATGTTATCTGAGTCTTGACCACGTCAAGATTGAGATTTCCAAGATGCAAATATACGTACTGTCTCATTTTGATTTCCCGTACTTTGACTTTCCTTTAACTGATGGTCCTCCTCCCCATGAACCAGGTTCGCACCCTGCTGGGAGTTCCCAATTTGAGATCCTGCTCAGGGTATTGAAATACCATGAGCGGAGACAATATCCTCCTGTAGTGCCACAATGAATTTGGAAAACCTTGTCGCTGGGTTGTATGCCATGATAAACAATTCCCAGACCCTCAAGTTTGAAAGTATACCTCTGAGGCCAAAATCCTTCTTAGTGCATAAGCAAGGTAAAACAACTCCAAGTTAAGCCAAATGTGTCTTGCCTTACTGTCTGAGAGTATTTAAATGAGAAGTTTTAAACTGTGGAAATATCTTATTTCTGTCTTTGTAGGGGTAAGGTGTGTGTGTGGTGGGGTGTCTTTTTGTGTGTGTTTGTTTCTAGATGTGAAGTGTTCAGTCTGTGGCATCCAGCAGACGGACCACTTTGAATATCCTACCTTGCTACTTTTAATGCTGCCTCTTAACGGGTTGTCACCAACCAAGAGTGCTGTTGACTGCTTAGCTTTGGTTCGGATGCTTGTGCTTCTAGCTCTTTCAAGTCCAGAAGTCTCTTTCCATAAACTAAGGGAAAAGGTACACTAAACCACCCTACAATCTTGTGTACGGCTTAACTACTTGTCTAGCTTTTGGGGCGATACTATTTTATGTTGTACAAAAGTGATACTACCAACTGCTGAAGTACAAAACCTTATTGCGGCAATCAGACAAGATGAGACCTTTAACAAAACATTTAAGCTGTATACCATACCTGGATTATTGGAGGTTTAATCATCTGAAGGCACTCCAGAATCATCAACAAAGCATCAGAAGGGAATTGGTCTGCTCACTGTAACTTCTTGAGCATGATTTAACATTAAATGTCTTCGGCAGTAAAGATAACTTAAGATGCTTCTGCTTCTAGCAGTTACGTGGTTCGTAACTTGCTTTGTTACAGTGCTTCAGCCACTGGGGTCGATGCTGTAAGAAGGATCGCAAAACCCCAGGTACAACTCTGTGTAGGTGATGTGGACTAACGCAGCTCTGCTGAGCCCCGTGTGTGCAGCCAGAGCCGGTGGGGGAGGGATGGGACAGGCAGCGACTTCTGCAGCCTGTTAACCACTACAGAAGATGTGTACAACTGCTGAAGCCTTGTGCAAGGGGGGAAGCTAACCTGTTCCAGCTCTGTTCAAGATGGAGAATGAGACTTAACAGTGGTTGCTCTTATCGGGTAGAGCAAACACAAGAAGGGTTGCAAAATGCCTCCTGTGTATAACCCTGATGACCGAGTCCTGTTATCTGATAAGAGGATGTTCAGCTGAAATCTCTCTGACTTCAGACCCTGTCAGATCAGCTAATGGAGCAAGAGGCTTGATTTCTTTTGGGTTCAGCTGAAATGTCAAGGCTGCTCTGAGGCTTCAAGCTGTTGTGGTCTTCTGACTAGTGTCGCTACAGTAGGTGCCGGTGCATCTCGGAGACCGCTGAGAGTTAGTTTACTGCCTGTGAGTGGGCTAGCGCTTTGATCCCCTTGGGTATTAGTTCTGAGAGCATTGCTTTGTGCGAGGGGACATTTTTAAATTAAGTGTTTTGCTTTTAACAAGGATGTTTAAAATCTGAAAAATCTGTATCTGTGGCCTGAATCTACTAACTACAGAAAACGTTTCGCCTCCTGCGGAGTTTCTGCTTTGTTTCTGTCTTACTGGAAAGGTACACTCAAATATATTTGATGCATACATCCCAAGTTCTTTGAATTTAAAAAAGACACTTCAAAGTTTAGCTTTTGAAGTAAAGACACTTTCTCCTTTTGCTATCTAGAAGTTTTTGCACCTATTAGAATGGATATAGTGTGTATAAGGTAACCAAACAACTTGATAATGTTTTTGTCTGTGAAACTAGTTTTTAAGTTATGTATATGCTACAAAGGTTGATGAAATTCACTGGTATTTGTGGATTTGAAATTGCCGTGTATCTGTGTTGGTGGGACTGTAGGGGAAGAGAGCCTCAGATCTGAAGTAGTCAACTTCCTTGTCCCAATATTATTTGCCTTCTTCCAAGTAGGTTACATTCCACACATTTTTAATAGTGGCTTCCCCTCCTCCATAGCTGCTTTGACTTGTTTTGTGGGAGGACTTGAATATTTTGACTGACCCACCAGAAGCCTTCTCCCAAAAAAGGAAACCGATAATAGAATTGTTCACTTTGAGTGGAATTTGAAAATAATCTGATCTGTGCTGACTGGATATCTGTTTAGTGGAATTGTGACCTGGGGTTTTAAAATCCCACTGAGTTAGGGATTTTGCTCAAGGTTTAAGAGCTAGGGATTTTTCTAGCTTAAGAGCTAGGGATTTTTCTAGCTTAAGAGCTAAAATTACATCTTGAAATTCTGTGTTCTGTGCATTTCTCCAATTTACAAATACTCTGAAGAATATAAACAAAAACCCCGCATCTCTTGATGCGATCGCCTGAAAAAGGTGCTGGCTGCCTATCTGCACGAGGGAAGGTGGTGATCTGGAAGAATTTGTTCAGGGTGATTGCAGAAGATGAATAATTTAAGCTGCAGCCACTTGCTTCAGACTAGATAATTGAGACCGAGTTTTCTAACAGCTGGACAGCTTATGTTAAAACTTAAGTACATGCACTGCAGGAAATGTTTTAGCTAGTTGTTTTGTACGTGAGTACTTCAATGCCTATTTGAGTAGCCTGAGAAATGTAAAAGTATCTCAACTTTTCCGTGGTGCTAGTAGTTATTAAGAGATGGTACTGTGATTGCCTGGCACTATTTGGCTAGGTATTTATGATCTTTCTGTAACTTCTTCCTTGAATGGATTATGATGCATCTGGTCTCTCCTGAATCTAGAAAATATATGAAGTGTAGTAGTGAAAGGGACTTGTGCTACTTGACTCTCCTGGGCAAAACCCTGTGGGTATGCTAGTTCTGTTACTGCTGACTGAACGCCTCCGAGTTGGAGCACTGACTTTTTGTCACCTTCCACACTAGTGCTTTTAAGTGCTCACCTGGCAGTGGGCTACCATAGCGATTCATAGGAGGACATCCCTAGATATGTCTGATCTTCGGGATCTGGCAATCTTTTCCTAAACCTGAAGCACGTAGGCTGTCAGTGCCAAAACATACTTGAAGAGGACTTTGTAACTCTGCTTTCTTTCTGGGGGGGGGAGGAAGAAAAAAGCAAAACCCCCCCCGCAACAAACCCCAAACGAAAAAATAAACAACAGCGGGTTAGTGTGGTCTTGATTCTGTTCATCAAGTTTGTAATGCGTATGGCCCATCTTATCAGTTTGAGTTTTGGTCATTATGAAAGGTAGCTTTTAACACATGCACAGGAAGTGAGTCTAGAAGACTTATGTTTTAAATTAAAATACTTTCTAACGCTGGAAGAAAGCTCAAAAGAGAAACTACTTGCCTTTTAATTGGTAGCATCCACCCAGTTGTTGTAAATAACATTAGCTTTGCTGCACATTAAAAGCTGGCAGAGCTGTGGGGTGGTAGTGCTGCGTTCAGAGGTACGTTCACACCTTGGCTCTGTACCAGTTAACCGGCAAGAAGATAAGATGTTCTGAAGGGTTTCTGCTTGTCATACTGATGTGCTGCCTGTCCAGAGGCTTCACCTGGGATTACTGGAAGTCTGAACAACACTGAAGAGTCCATTATTCTACGTATGATGAAGTTGAAGAACCTGTTTCTAATCTATAAAAACCAGAGAAACTGACTCCTGCTCTCCTGTGGTTTCACTGCAAGAATGCTGGTTGCCTGTGCATTCCATGCTCTGTTTTCTCTTTGCTGAATGCCCTTACCACAACATCACTACTCGGTAGAATGTGGGAGCGGAAATAGGTTGTGTGTTGGTTTTTTTTTTTTTTTTTTTTTTTTTAAGAAAAACAACAAAACAAAACCCCCCCACCCCCCCCAAAAAAAAAACCCAACAAAAACCCCACCTCTGATCAAACCCCGTGCATTCTAAAACCTTCTTCTGAAAGTAAACAAATTGAAGGTCTTTGCACACTGCTCACACACTTTAAGATAGCATTCACTGTACTGCTACCTCTTTATACCTTTATACAAAACGTTTGCATAAGTTCTTTGCTCAAGAAAGCAATCAAATAACGACGTTCTCTACTTATTTAAAGTCAGACTTTATTGTGTGTGCCTGTCAGACCAGGGAAGGATATTGCACATTAGAATTTGAGTTTAGAAGTTGCTGCAGAGATTATTTTCTTAGTGAAAATGAGTGCTTTTAGGTGATAGGAGTACACTCTTTCCTTCGAGACGAGATATTTTAAGCTGTCTTCCCCACTAGATGTACTATAAAGCCACTTTTTCAAGTGCTGCTGACCTGATACAGTATTAGAGGGCTGTGGCATGCAATGAATTTGGCTAGTTTGGCACAAGTTCCTCAATTCTGTATGAGTTATGAATTAGACTCTGGTAGTTTATTTAGTAGCTCCTCAGTCTCTATCAATGTGAACTCATTTGGAGAGAGGACAACTTGAACTTGTTTCTAATGTTTTCATTTGGAGACTTCATAATTGCTCTATGTCACGCTACAGAAACTCTTGGGTTGCCTTCTTTCTTCTTGCGCTTTGCATGGGATAACTAACTCTGCTGTGCCTTCTGCACTGTAGCATCAGCCTCCGCTTGGGTTAGGGCCCCCAGAAGTGAGGTGGGGAATGGATGGAGCGATTGCTTTGGAGGGGTCCAAAAGGCAGCTCAGAGCAGCAAGGTCGCGTTTTAGGAGTCATATCTTCCTTCTTAGAAAATCTTATGGGACCTGTCAAATTGAAAGACTGTGAACTAGTGTTGTGTAGTTGATCATGGCATTTGATAGCGTAGTTTAATTTGTCGTGTTAAGATGATAAACACAAAGTATCTTCCTTGTAAGTCACTACCAGACTGTGTAGAAATCTAATGCTTTCTGTGCTATTTGTTGGATTCATACTAGTATCCTCTTTTCTGAGCTTGCTGTCTGGTCTAAGAATATTGGTATGAGTAACATTAAAGGCAAAATATCCTAGTAATCAGCAAAGTACTGAGTTGCTTTTGTGGCAGTGGCTGTTCACAGAATTTGTCCTGAAGAAGGTAGCTTGCTTCATTGAGGATTTTGTTACAAGTTGGTAATCATAAAATCAGAGAGATAAATGAAGTGAATCGTGTGATCTGGCTGCTCTGGGCAGGCTGACGGCAGCTTGTAAGTTTAGAAAACAAGTTTATTTGAGAACTTATGTAAATTCTTTGTAAGAATGAGCACACAGGGGACAGAAGGGAAATCACCTTGCTGGAAACCCCCAGAGCAAATCTTGACTATTGGCTGTTACTAAATTGAACTGTCTGAATTTGAACCCTTAGTTTTTAAGTTCATGCTTTAATGATCCTAAAATTCCAAAAATGTCAGTCTTGAGGATGGGATGATGGACTGGCCAGTATCAATGTGGTGTCAGAGAATCACAAATGCCTTAAATTTCTATTGGTGTGCATCCTTTATTTTCCTTTAAAACTTAAAACACAATCTTGTATTTTAGCAGGTGTTCATTCAAAACAGGAGGAGAGGGAGAGAACAATTGAATCTTTTCAAGTGAAATTTGGTAAAGAGCTGTCCTTGAAGGCTTGCCTGGACACCCGTGGGTGGCTCTGAAGGTTTAGCTGTGCTCTAAGAAATGGCAACAGAAAACGGGGCTCCAGTGTGTTTTAAATAAGCATAGAAAGCTACAATATTGCAAAAAGATGTGGACATTTTGCTGAGGTCTGTTGTAAGTAAACTGTCGGTGCTTCTGTCCCCTTCTAGCTGTGACGGGGCATTTCCCTAAAGCGAAGCACGTGAAAGAATAAGCTGCCATCAACAGACCGGAAAGACCTTTGGGTATGGGCAGTCTGCTAAGCTTTGGGACACCAGCAAAGGCAATACTAGAAATACCCTCTTTGAAAGGTTTAGGTCTCTGCAGCGCAGATGGTTCCCCCCGAGGTTTTTAGTGGGAGGGGTAGGTAAGGAGCAAGGGAGGAATGCAAAAAGGAGGATGAGCATTTCTAGTTCTGATGGGGGTCTGTGTTCTCTCGATGGTCTTAAGTTCTGTAGATCCATTTAATAGTCTCCAGAGAGTTTGCTGCTGTACTGGAGAAATAGTGTTTTGATGTTAAAGCTCTAGTTGCAGTATTAACTTGCTAGCCAATTACTTATCTAAAGCTTTTAAACACAGCTTTGCTTGACAGAACCAAGAGTGGAGAACGTCTGTCTCGGTGCTGCACTACCACAGCACGTGTGCCTGGGTTGTATCTGGAGCACTTGTGCTTCCAACAGCGAACTGCAACACCTCTAGTTTCATCAGAAAAGCACTTCATCGGAGAGCTCAGGTTTTGCCTGAGCATCCAGCTCTTCAAAGAAAATAAAAGGCTGTTTCCTTTTAGCAGTTTGTGTGCTTCTGAATGAGGCTGGCTATAGCGTTTGCTCTCGGTTTGATCTTTAAGCTCTCCTTGCTCTTGGAGAAACCTCACTCACAAACGGGGTAGAGAACTATTCTGGAACCTGCTCTAACTGCTAAATAGGATATTGGAGAAGAAAATACTAGACCTCACTTTCCAGTGATCCTAAGGTCTTATGTGACTCTAGCAAATGCTTCTGGCTCAAACCGTGAATTCCCTAAACAACAAGGGATTGTCTGTGGATGTAGTATTTAATGCAAACCATGCTTTTTATCTGTTACTTAGAATGGGCTCCAGCATGGGAAGTAATGCTGCTCAGTGTAAAACTGCTCCACTCTTTCATTTGCTGCCTTTACTGCTGCCATAAACGGCCACACTGTAAAACCATTTGTTGACTATGTGTGGTGTTTGATTATGTCGCACCTCAGCTGAATGTTTGCTTGCAGTTTCTTGATGTGGTTCGTAATAGATGTGGCTTTTCATAATTTGAAAGTAGGCATCTGCACAGAAAGCTGTAGTTGGTGGCGTTGTGTAGTGTGAAGGAGACCTTGACGTGAGAAGTCTGCTGACGCTCGTCTTCAGCAGACTGTGTCGCTGGGTTTTGTTAATTGGATGAGGATGGTGCCTTACAGGAGATGTGGGGTTTTTTGCCATAGTTATAACACACTTAGTTTGGGGGTAATTATATTCTGAGGTAAAACGGCCCTTGCTATTGAGATAATAAATTCTCTAAAAGTGTAAAAGACAGATTAACGCCTGACTGCTTAGGTCCTCTAGCTCAAAGGTCATGTAAAATATTCATCTAACATTGTTAACGCCATAGATGTTAAGTAATGTTGGTTATCCCTATCTTTTTGTATTCCATGCGGTGTCTATGATAATGCCAAGGAAAAAGCAAGCTCCCTCTGAGTTTCCTACCTGCTTCCCTGCCCTGTGATTTGGGGTGATGCTGACTAAGAGTGGTATTGCACCTGCAGGTGCAGAGATGAAGAGGAAGAAACACTGTGGTTGGTTTTAGTATAAGCAAATGTTTTGCTGGTAAATACGCTTTTTTTAGATGGAAGTTGATGCTTGCTTAAATATGTAGACTGAATACTGAAGGCAAAAGCATTTTTCATAAAATTTGAGAACATAAGCATGTTTCCATTTGACACCCTTTTGACTTTAAAATCTAGGTGCTGAGGCTGAAAATTCTGCCACTGCTTAAGAGCATTTGAATTGCACTTACTGGGGCTTTAGGATCTCTTCCTTTTTCCCTGTAGATCAGCTACTAAGCTAATTTTAGCAAGACATTGCTTGTAACCAGTTCTGTGCTATGAAATCTTGCTCATGTGTCAGGATTAGCAACGGTAATACCACTCAATCGTTTCTGGTTCCTGGAATTTGAGTCTGTACACATTTCCCCATATGTAAGTTGCGGCAACGTTGGTCACGTCGTGCTTTTAAAGCCTTCCGTAATTGGGAGGATAAGGCCACTCAAGAACTTGTTCCTGTTATGAATGGTTTGGTTTCACGACCACCACGCTGCTGGGGTGTGCCTGTGTGCGGCCACTTGCTTGGTGGAACGAAAGGGAGGGTCATCCGTGTATCTTCTGCCAGGAAAGCATCTCCCCTTGCTTGTTGTGTCATTCTGATGTTGATGCGACTTCATGCACGCTGTAAAAATAATTCGGGTGAAATAGGTAATGCCTAGTTTGGTCGTCTTGAGCTAAGCATAAGCAAGTATGGATTGAGGGTGAGGTGCACAGAAAACATTAGGTTGTACATAAACATCAGTTGTTGGTCTGCAAATTCACTGGTTTAAAAGTGACTTCACTGGTTCTGAGCAACTCTGTGCCACTGAGGTATGGATGTAAGTGTAGCGTGGGCATGGGCACAGATCTCGGAGAAACAGAAGGCAGGGGCTGGACGTACTGCGGGATGGTATGTTTGGGTTCACTTGTGGGACACTGCCACAGAGCGTGGAACAGGAACTTCTAAGCCTTCCCAACCATCAGTCTGGTGGTTTGGGGGTTTTTTTTGCTTGTTGTTGTTTTTTCTTCTATTTGGGATAAAATGTTCTCTGTTACACGTTGTATTTCTTCTAAGAACTTAAGCTAACTGTCTCTAATGTGAAAGTTCCAATACACATGGCTTTGCTTCTGAAAGGTCAGAAATGAAATGCTAAATTTTCTATTGTAAACAATCCTCACACACTGTATTGCATCTTACCACTTGATGAGAAAACCAGTCTGAATTCTACTGTTGTCAGATGTGAAGGAGTAATAACCTTTGATCTTGAAATCTGCTGCTGGTGGTGGTAAGAGAGACTATGAAGACTCTCTCCAAGGACATTAAGATTTAACTTTTCTGCAAGCACTGATTAGGCTGGAAAGAAAAGCATTGTATTCTGCTGCTATCTGTGATGGAAAATACTCAGTGTTACTTTTTTTCAAAGTGATTTTTCCAGCTGAAGCTTCGTTTCAGTTACACAAGTCCATGCTGCAGGTTCTTTGAACTCTGTATATTGGATTTCTAATCTTTTATTCTTATAGAAACCTGGAGGTTTTGAAAATAATTAATTTAAAAATGAATTTGAACCACTACTTATGAAGCAGTAGTGGCTATATCTGTGAGACTAGCCTCTGTTTAAAATACTTGTGCTTTTCGACAGGCATCGTGCCTCATCATGATTTCAGGTCAGCCAGCAGCATTGAAATATGTGTCAGTACCTGGCTGCTGAGACGGGGGAGGACTTCCCCATCTTGTTTCAAGGGTGGCGTAACATATTGCGTTGCTGTGCTCGGTTTGGTTGACAATGACCAAGTCGGATCTTTTTTTTTTTCCTTCTCTCTGTCAGAATCAGATCTGTCGAACACCGTGCCCAAGCAGTGGAACAAAACAAAGGGAATGCTTGTGTGCCAGGAAGATCCGAACATGCTGTCCCTAGTGCCCAAAGGCTTTCACAGCCTGTCCTGCCTGGGAAGAGATCCCTTTCCCTTCTTTTCACTCTCACAATTAGGCAGGTTAACCTGACACCTTAGGTTAGAGACAAGGAAAAAAAATACTTTTAAGCTTTTTGTTGTTTGGGTCTAAATCCTAAACTAAGATTATGAGTACTCCTCAATGCGTCTGGGTTAAAAACCTGATGCTGAAATGTCAATCTCTTGGGGAAAATCTCTCTGCATAGAGGGGCCTCGAAGGCTATGGAGCTTATTGCTGAACTCGAGTGGCTGGTACGTATGTGCTCTGTTCTCCTTCGTGGTCCCTGCGGGGGCCCGTGTGCTCGCCCTGCCAGGAGCTGCTGAATGTGAAAGTACAGGTCACATGGAAAGAACACTCGTTGACCAGTACAAATTCTCCCCATCTGAGGCTTTACTGCTTAGCCACAAACTTCTGAGAAATGGTTTCAGAAGGCAGAAAGCATGTTTTCATCTTAGAATACAGTGTGATGACTGATACAGTGGTGCAGAAATACCTGGTGTTGGGCCATGGCGGGTAGTCCCGACTGCTGAGCTGCCATGGCTGGTGGGACCGCGGCGTGGGGCTCGCGTGTGAGTCCATCGCCCTGGTTTGGTATGGCTTTCATACCAGGTCTCTTGTGGTGTGAGGAAAGCTTAAGGACCTGCCGTGTTAAAAGTGTGTATTTAGCGTGTTATCACCAGGTAGCATTTTTAGCAGGAACGTTTTGTTGATAGCTTGATGCTCGCAAGCTGCTCAGATACCGTTTGCTAATAGGAAATTGCCTATTATGTTTTCATTTTAATTGATTTTGCCAGTATTTCATAGGTAGTCAACCAATTCTTTCATAATCATTTAAAATTTTCATGACTCAAAGATAAACTGCTTTGTGTGTTTTACTTAGCTGGATGAGGATTTGGGGGGAAGGCTAATAATAATTAGCCTTGCTAATGAAAATAGATGGCTAAATAACACAGCTGCCATTTGAGCATTCTTGGCACTTCTGGTAATGGCACTTCAAAACTTAAAGATTATAGTAATTGTCTGTAGTCTGCAAAATGAGTCTAGACAGTCTAGTCTCAGGCCAAAAGGTTGGAGTTAAATAAATACATAATTTGGGCAAATAAAGCTATTAGAACTGTGCTTATCTTTCTGCCACAATAGTTCTTATTAGATAGAAGTGCTATTTTATAGCTTTTTCCTAAATAATTAGCTTCTAATGATAATTCAATAAATCTTCAAAAAGTAAAGTACTCCAGACTTCACTAATGAAGCTGAATGTCTTCATGTTGGCTATTGTCCAAACTGGTGTTCAGAAATTCCATGGGATTAACTGTGGTAATAGGGAAAAAAAAATATAGGACAGGACCTAGTGTATTGCTATCTATGACTACGGTGATCTCATAGTATAAATGAAGTGTATTACCGACTGAAAGAGTCATCTTAACTTTTAATTACATATGTGCTAATGATTCAGTGTCTCTTTTCTAACAGAACAAGTGGTGTGAAGAAACCTTCTAGAAGCTTTTACTCCTTTGTTTCAGTCCCTGTTTGGCACCTTTTTTAATATATGTAAACACATTATATAAAATATATGAGTTGAGGGAAAAGGCATCTTTTAGTGATACGCTGTGAGCATTTCTGAAATGTGAGGACATTTAAAGATGGTTGCAGTTGACTAGTATTTGGCTGGGATTGCTTTTTTTTTTGCTTTTTTTTTAAATTTTTAGTTAGCAATTTGAGCTGTCTGGTCTCCTGATCGTGCTGCAGGCAGCAGGGAACCACGGTGGAAGGTCAGGAGTAGGGATGACAAAACTTCCCTCTTCCACTGGCAGGAAGTTGCTAATGTAGTTCAATTGTGTTGTGAAATACTATCCTACAAATATTTAATCCTAAATTGAATTGTTCTAGAAAACTGGAGGCTCTGGGTTTAATGGGCTAATTAACTTGGCTGTATCTCTCTTAAACAAATATTTTAAGAGGAAGCGCATGGAAAAGTTGCCTTCCCCAGGCTTTCTACCTGGATGTCTGCTGAACTGGGGTCCAAGTCCATGTCTGCTCTGAAGCTATTACAAACCTACAGAACTGATAATAGTGCCTGGCATTGTACAGAACTTGAAATGTGGTAGTAAAGATAGCAAAAGGTTTTGACTACCTAAGACAAATCTTTACTTACTACTTTCAGAATAAGAAAGGTATTAAATCAGAAATTTTTGACCTTAGCTTGCTGTACAGTCCCAGGGCTCAAACACTTCTAGGTACTTAAAATGTGAAGTAGGAGTTGACGTTACTAAAATGCACTAGAGTTACTGAAGTGAGGCTTTATTTTACTGGCTTGTTTGGGCTAGAAAAACTTCTTACTGCATTAATGCAACTGTGTGGGTCCAAATGTCCATAACCTAGGCTAGACAATCTGAAAAATCCGATTAACAAGAAATTTATTTGCAAAGTCAACGTATTTTAAAGATTCTGATTTGACACGAACACTTGCACTCTCCTCAAGAGGCTTTTTTTTTTTTTT
>VXBL01003981.1:264616-302471 GCA_013400195.1 Aramus guarauna
TTTTTTTTTTTTGCCATGGAAGTAACTTTTCCAGTTTGCATTTCAGTACTTCCATTACATTCCTCAAGGAGTTGTGAAGTGATTTTTTTATTAATAGACTGTAAATGCCCTATACATGGGTCTCCTCATAGCCTGTAACCTGAAGTCTGTTGCTGACTGTGCTTTAGTTAGGTTTAAGTTACTGAAATGAAGAGCTATTTTAATTGATTGTAAGTCTTACCCTATTACTGTACTTATATTTATAAATCAAAAGCTCTTACATTACACCATATATTTTGAGGTGTTCTAATGATCTCATGTGTATCAGAAAAGGTATTCCAGTAATTTTACTTCTGCCCCACCAGGGGATATTTTTGAGTAACCTTACTTTCTTTTCACTTACAGCTATATTCCCCATTGCCTGGTTATACAGATACCCTAAAATCAGATCACGTGCTTTTGAAAAGATGCCGTGGGTGTCTTAAGGTGGAAAAACTCAGTTCATCCCAAAGAGCTTGTGTGAGCTGCTGTGTTGAAAACTGTCTGAACCTGATAAAAAATGTTACGGATTAAAAGATAGTATGTAGTGAATATTTTAAACATTCCTGGAATTGCAAGTGACCAAGATCAGGAAGATTAAGTACTTGGTGTGTTCATAGTTCTTGCACATATTTACTGTGAAGCAAAAATGAAGTTAAATGAAATCAAGACTCATCTCTGCTTGCAGTGTAGAGTACACTTTATAGTCAGACATGTTTTGACTTGAGAAATTGCACAGCCGCCTTCAAAGAACTTTGTAGGTACTTACTGGCATTAAAAGGCATTAATTCAAGGCATCACAGAGAAGTTCTAACAGTGAAAGTGTACATTCTCTCATCTTGAGTAATGGAAACTGCATCACCAGGAAGTATTCAAGAGGCCAAAGTTTAATGTGTGTATTGCCTAAAACAGGTCTCTGAGTGTACGTGGTGTTCGGTGTGGTTTGATTTTTTTTTTTTTGAGAAATTTGAGAATTATAAATTGGAGGCCAGTGCTCACAGGCTGGTGAGCTGCTAATACTGAGCTGATGTACAGCATGGAGAGCTGCAAGCTGGGAACTGAAAGGAGACGTAAGCACGGTGCAGGTTTAGTTTGATTTTAGAAGGTGAAAGCTGTTTTTTTAAAAAAGTCTCAATCTGGTTTTTAAGGACAATACTATTTAAAAAGATGTTCACATGCATTTAAAAAAATATGTTTAAAAACCCACTCTCATCAGCGTTCCTGTTATATGCATGTAACCAGTACCCACTCTGTCCATAATTCAAGTGTTGAGGCTGTGTTAACGCTTTACAACAGTTACCACAACAGTGTGTTTAAGCTTGGCAAGATGTTAGAAAAAAGGCACATAATCTTTTTTGATAAAGTAGTTGTACAGTTTTTCTTTAAACCTCTATGATTTGAACTTGCACTGAGAGGCTGCCTTAGTTACGTTTCGAAGACCTTTCCCTTTCCCCAAGCAAATCTGCTGTCTCCGGGTAGATTCTTAGGGTTTTTGCACAGCATCTCATAATTATCTGTTTAGCAGCTAAAAACTCTCCAGATTTCTACCTGTAAGCTTGAGCTGTTTTGCAAGTTGTGCCTTGGGTGCCAGGTTTGAGGGAGAAAAGGAGAGAGATTGTTTCCTGTGCTGCTGCAGCCCAGGTGGGGTTGGAGAAGGTAAAGCTGCTTTATTATAAGTGGCAATTAGGGGAAGGCCAAAAACTAACAGGCAGGTTTTTTAGGAGAGCTGAAAGGCATAGAGACCTGATGGATGTTCCCTTTCAGAGTGCAACAGTAAGTCTGATTTCAGTCTTTCATCTTCCTGAGTCTGTCGACTGTGTCACCTGCACAGTAAGTTGGTGCTCCAGAACCAACGTGGCTCTGAAATCCCAAATGCGAGTCGGTCCTGCTGAACTGTGGATGAAATCTGTGGAATTTCCTAGCACACAGCTATCTAGAGAAACATCATTAGAAATGAGTGTGTTTATGGATATGAAGTTCAAGTGTTTGTTTAGGAAATAGGAAAATTGAAGGTGTGTAGACAGAATTCAGGTATGTGTATTAATATTCAGATTGAAGATGCTTTACTCTCTATACACCCTCTCCCCTTGTGCACCCCCCCCCCCCNCTTCCCCCCCCCCCCTTGTACCCCCCCCCCCCCCCAATCCCATCTTATGTTTCCCAACACCTATGGGAAGGGAAAAACAAAGTTAGTTTTGTTTTAGGCACTCTGGGTAGTGACCACAACAAAGAAAAGAGCTGTTGTTGGCTATGTGTCATAAATATGCCCATGCACTAAACAGGCTTCTTAATAGCTTTCTTCTTCTGCTGTGCTTGTTCAGTCATCCCTGCATATGGAAGGGCAGGGAGCAGAGAGAGGAGAACATCTGGCTGTGTAATAGGACTAACTCATGCTTAGTTCAAGCAAGCACAAGCTCTTGACAATCCTTGCCTTGCATAAAAAAAGTTAAGAGGAGGACTTACCTATATTTAACAGAGTCAGATGTTTATTTTTGTATCCTACAATATCTTATTCAGAATTTAAGAGTTGTGTCTCTTCCGCCTTTGAATTATGTGTTGGGGGATAATCTAATGGGTGCACTCTGAGGCTGCCATGGGTTATACAAGAACTTTGCATTCTCTGTTAATACTTTTCTTTAACAGTATCATTAAGATTTGATTAAGCATGTACTTGATCATAAATATCAGTATTATATGTATTTGTAATGCTAGTTCTTCAGGAACAGATGAAAACTGGTCAACTTGTGTCTGAATTTCCAGAGGGTTTGGCTTGTATATGGCTCACAGCATCTTTCTTTCACTGTAACTTCAGTTTAATCCTCTTCTCTCTTTGTGTCTCAGTTTTCACTGTTCATGAAATTATCAAGAGTTTCACATCACTGGATAATTGCAGTAATTGTAGTTAGAAATTACATCTGTTTCCCTGGACAGCCATAACAAGGCTGGCAGTATACATTAGAACAGTGGGAAGTAGTGTAAATTGAGGGAAGCATCATTGATTGCTTACAGGCACTGCCTATCTTTTATATTTTTCAAAGGAAAGGAACAGGTGCTCTTACTGTTTGTATAATTAAAAGTAAATAACTCTTAAAGATGTGTATGAATATGGGATAATTGGAGGAGGGTACACCTGGCCTTCTGTAGTATGATCCAGTGTTTTATTCATTATCTCTGGAGCCTGGCCTTTACCAGCACAATTCTAGACCTTTGGTCCTCCCCTCTCCCCAATGTTCAATACCAAAACTACTCATCCTTATTCTACAAAGCATGACTGCTTATGCCAGCAAAGCCGCTCAATGCTCTCTCAAGTTTAAAACGATGTTGGGTTTCTGTGGGTGGCTCCTGCAGCCTTTCTGGGACTGCTCCGTGCAGTGCCCGAGCCCTCTGCGGAGGTGGCACTGCCTGTTGTCAACCCCAGCAGCCCCCATCTCCCGCTCCCCCAACTCCAGCTGATTAGACCCTGTGGCAGATGCTCCTGCCCTGACCAAGCCTGTGGGAAAACCTTCCCGCCACAGTTTGAATGGTGCCTGCAGGGCATTGGCCGTTCCAGTTGATGGGAGACAAAGCTGAGGTCTTTGGCCAGGAGGGACCTATGTGACCATATACGACCACAGGTCAGGTTCGAATTGGGTATAAATGGAGTCCCGCGACGGGGCCGTCTTGAGTCCGTCTCCCTCAAGGCAGCGGGTCTGCGGTCGGAGTCTCTCCCTGTGGGTTGGGACACCACCCATGGCTCATCTTCTGTACAGACTGAGACACCTCATCTTACACGGGTGAGTGATTTTGCGCATTTTGGGTCATCAACCATAAACCTTATGAGCTCTTAAGTCAGCAGTGTAGTACTAATTTTGCGACTGACATCCTGAACCTGTGAATTGTTAATGTCTGTTGGAGCCAGAGTGGTTTCAGTTAAAACAAAACTTAGTTTCTCCCCTTCCATTTGTAAAATAAATAGTTTTGTTTGATTGTTTAACTGGACTGGCCTAGTTTGTGTGGTTCCGTGACAGACCCATCTGGAAACATCAGGTCCTAGCAAACCACCTGCTCTGGGAGAGGTGTATGTTAGGTACTTAGCCTTTGACAAGCTTGATATCTAATCAGTTGTGTGCTTTTTTTTTGTGTCTTGGTTTGTTATTTCCGTGACCCAAGTACACGGGGCTCCACAAAATACTCAACTTGTATGTTTTGCTGTGTCTGTTCTGTTACTCTGGAATGCAGCCTGGGTTTAAGTTTGCTTCCAGAAGTCAGTTTAGATTTTTTTTTCCTGCATGTTTTCCTGGTTTTCTAGCCAGCCAACTCAGATATTTCTAAAGAAATTACTTCAGGAGTAACTTCGGTTAATCTCTTTGGGTGCTGAGGCCCTAGCAGCTGCTTTGCTGTTCTGCTGGGCAAGTGAGTTCTGCGTCCAGGCCAGCGTAGTGCTTGAGCGAGGTGGCTCAAGCCTGTCCTCAAGGAACATGTCTGTGGTAACACTGAACCTGCTTTTGCCCCTCTAAGGACAGGGATGGAGATGTAGTTTAAAGCTGCTTGAAATGGTCTCTGACCTCCCCTGCAGCCTGGAGGAGGGCACAGTGTGACTCTGTGGTAACATTAGGATAGACTTGGCTGCTGTGTCACTCTTAGGTAGAAGAGCTAAAGGCAGAGGATGTAAGATTTCCATGGGTGGCAAAGCAGTGATGAAGGTTATATACTGATTTATGAAGTCAGTCATTTAGATTTTAATTCATGGTCTGAGAAGGCTTTTACCATGTCAGCAAGTACCTCAAACAGAAGAGTCCTTATGGTCCTACTAACTGGTCAGGGCACTGGTCCTAAACTCTGGCACTGACTCCTGACTTGGAACAAGTGTCAGAAATACTAATTTAAATGAAGAAAGGTGTGTACAATAGAACTTGGTCAGGTTTCTGTCTTTTTCTGGATTAAATGTTTTTGATCTTATCGATGTAGTGTGTGACAGGGCTGTAGCTGACACTGTTTGTTCTCTGCCCGCGGTGCGAAGACATGCCACTACCTGAATTGGACTTTACATCTGTCGAGTGGGACAGGAGCAGACCAATGTTATTGATGAAGCGGAGAGGAAATGAGGAAGAAGCTAGAAAAGAGATGATAATGTTAGTGGTAGTCAAAGGAGAAACTGCCAAAAGCAATACTCTGTCAAGGAAATGTCTTAGGATCGTGTATTTCAGGTATTTGGGAATGTACGCAAGTCTACAGCTGAAGCTTTGGTGTGTAGCATTCACCAACATGTTTGTTTTAAATTCTGACTTACAAATTATAGCTGGGAAGGATTTTGGGGCTATTTGCAATGCTGAAATTGTGGATGTTATTTAAATCCAGAGCTGGTCTGTAACTTCAGCTGGAGGGTGGAAACCCTTCTATTTCCTTGCCTCCACTGGGATGAAACCAAAAATTTAAACATGTGGAAAAAATTTAAATAAGCAACTATACTGACTCTTTGAAACATAAAGGGTGTATTTAGTAAATACAAATGGAGATTATAGACACAGCAAGGATGAATATGTATTTTGGCATGTGCCACTCCTTTAACTTGCTCATAGTGGTGTGCTTTCACTGTGCTGACCTGCCTTTCATTGCATGCCCTTCAAGCTTTGTGTAAAGATAAAAGGAAGCATGTTTATGCAGCCGGCCTCTGGACTGCAGCTTATAGCAGCTCCCTGTTGATAGCGTCTGACTTCTCTCTCTCTCTCATTAAAACTTAAATGTTGGTGCAAAAGAAAGTAATCCAGTGGCTTTCCAGCTTGTGGACTGTTGATGAGCTTATGAAGAGTAAATGAGCTGCGTAAGACCTGTGAAACTTCACAGGGGTTCTCCATCTTCCCATGTAAGATGCCTTCCCTAAGGGTAATTGTTTTGATTAATTTATGGAGCGGGGCTCCTGAGCTTGTACACAAGTCCAGCTAATGGAGGAATTCCCTTATGTGTATTAAAGGGAGCATAACCAAGGGGGAGAAGATGATAAACGGAAAGCAGATTTTTCACATGTTCTCCTTGCCAAAAGACTTGAGTGATTGCAGTCAATGATTTAGGGATTAATATTACCTTAAATGGCGAAAGACTGCCAGAGCAGTATTCGCTATAGTAGTGCCATTGTTCCCCAGCACCACAAGTAGAAACTCCTGCGAAGGTCAGGCGATCACGTTTGAAATGCACACGCTTGTCATCCTAAAATATACAGGAAGGGATTGTGGTGGTGGGTTGCCCAGCTGCAAGTGGTGCAGGTGGTGTGGGGATGGGATTTTTTGTTGGTTTTTGTTTGGGGATTTTTCCCCTCTGCAAAAGGGCTTGTGTCCTTGGCAGGCTTTTCCATCTCTGGACTTGATTGCCTCAGCAGTCTTAGAAAGAGGAAACCTAGAAAACTTGTTGCGTAATATTTTGGAGAAATTGAATGGTTGATGAGACTACTGGGCTTGGCTTCTCATTTCCCTTCTCGGAGGTGGGTGGAAAGAGCCTTGATTTGATTTTGCTAATGATTAAGGGAGCGGTGTAACACAAGAGCGTGTTCAAGTTACTATCTTCATAGATGAAACTTACTTATTTCTAATTATTTCATGCAGGCAGCGGCCAACTGCGGTGGAGCCAGCTGAGTGAGGCTTAGCTCTTCCGATTCGTCATAGAAACTCAACTGCTCCTAGAGGAGCAGATCTGATGACCTTGTCTGTAATGGGTCACCCTGGAGAGTGGTCCAGTGTGTTTTGTACCAGCTGGCATCCGAGACACCTGCTCTAGTCTTCTAGTATTTTGTAGTTTAGCAGGGCAACTGCTTCGAAGTGTTAGATCTTGCACGTAGGGCTTTCATAAAGGAGACAGCAGTAGGCAGGCCTGGGTGTTCAAAGGCTGTGGCATCACGCAGCATCGCTGCGCTAAGCATGTGCGTGCTTCTCTAATTTGTCTGGACTTGGCATCAGTTTAAAACCAGTAGGTTGGCAGTGGTTTGCATCTGCTGGAATTGCACTCCCGTTAGTCTTTTTAGCAGTTCTGCCACAAGCTCCTTGACCTCTACAAAGCTACTTACGCCAGTGTATGGTCTTGGGCTTGCTGGGTGTGCAGGTACTTTCCCACCGTTGCAGGACAGCACTCGGAAGTAAAGGTACAGCCTCATGGAGCATTTCAGGATATGCTCTGCCATCCCTTAATTCTTTAAACGCTGACTGTATGGCAGCAGTAAGGTCCATTTCTGCCCAGACTGATAAATACTGCATCTGCTACATCTAATTTTTGTAATCAACCTCGACTGAATAAGGCCTGCAAGCTGTGGTCGACGTGCTCCCTGTGGCAAATAGTCCCAGTGCAATTTGGGAAGACTCCTTCAAAACCAGCAGCTATTTCAGGCGCATTAGTCTTGTCCAGTGCCCGGCGGTAAACCACAACGCTAATTGCCTCGCAAACCTCTCTTGTGGTGGCTGTAACAGCAGATGTGACAGCGCAGCTCCGCGGGAGGGAAGAAATAGCTCATAAGAGGCTTGTTAAATGGAGGAGCTTGGGCATCTGCCCGTTCTGAATTTGAGATGTGGCTGATGCTGGATCAAGGAACTTAGTCTTGCTCCCTCTTTTGAGGGAGGGACTGTGTTCCATGTCTCTGTACCTAGTCTGGCACTCTCACTTGGCGTGTAGTTTTGTTTTCTCTTCTTGTTTTAAACAAATCAAAAAGGGTGGAGGGAATCACAGCAATGCCCTGGAGGTTACAGAACGTGCTGCAGTTCTTGGCCCTTGGACACATAATAAGGAAAATATGAAGAATCCCTCTGAGGTTATTATGATTTTCTTTTTCTGACCTCTTGGTGAAAACTGCTGCCCTTGTTGGACATAAACTCGCTGCTTCAGGTGGTCTACTAATACTGATTCATGGGTGTGAAATAAGTTTATTCCAAATTCTCCCTTTTATTTAAAACTTGGTATACTTTACTGCTTTATTAGATGTAAGGAGTCAGACAGTAACTTTGACTTCTGCAGGACTGAGAAACGAAACTTGAAGCTGGAGAAGGATAGGGAGTAACTTCAGAGTGTGTGCTTTATCTTCCAAATCAGAACCCTGAATTTCCAGATACACTGATAGCAACACCATGTTTTAGTTGCCTAATGTGTTGGGTTTTTTATAAATATCACTTCGTTTCCTTAATGAAACATAAGACTTAAATTCACTTCCTTGTGGTCTTCTCTTCTAAAGTCAGATTCTGTACATGATTTTATTTATACATTTGTGTGTTCACATAAGTGAAATTCTGTTCCATCTTTCAAAGATTGTTAAAGGCCACAGAGGATCTGAGACCTAATTTAGAATTTATGCAGAAATTAATTCCTCAAAGTCTGTTCTTGCGTTCCTGGATAACACCTTTTGCGTCATGAATACAGGCAAAAGAAAAGACAAGAACAGTTTTGAAGGTTGTGGTTTTTCCTTTTTAAATTTTCAGAGAAGCAAGGTAAAGGGACAATTTGTAGTTGCAACAGCATCTTCTGGGGGCTTGTTCCATGGTGAGATGTTCTACTGTCTCCAAATAGGCACTCTCCTGCTGGAGAACTTGAGATTTGATTGTGTGCTCCATTTAGGATCCTGTGCCTGTAGAGTGGTTTGAAATTTTTTTGGGGGGGATTGTTTGGTTTTTTTGTTTTGTGTGGGTGGGGTTTGGGGGGTGGTGGTGGAGGGGAGAGATTGCTTAGTTTGGGTGCATGTTCTAAAATAAGGGAGACATTTCTTATTGATTTAGATGAAACACTGTGAGAAAGGAGTGAATCTTGTGTCACAGGTACCTCTGGTGGGACAGATTGCTAGGATTTTATCCTTCTCAGAGAGGAACATGGTTGTTTTAATTTTATTGCTACATAAAGGTAACCAGTTACACAGTGGGCGCCATTGATGCAGAGCGACAGAGACTGCTGCGTAGGTGTATCCTGAGAGGACAGTTTACTGTTGTCTACTCAAAATGCAAAAGAGACGTGCAGAGCTGCTCAGTGTCTCTGCTCTAGGGGCCAGCAGTCTTTCAGCGTGGTGCCAGATCTAAATGAAAAAATCAACAGCAACCTGTACATACTCTTCCTGTAGCCACCTGCACGATGGCGAGGTGTGATATATGACCATAGGTTATACATCACATACATAAATGGTAAAATTTGTTAGAGCTGGTGATGTTTTCTTCTTGATGTGGCAGCCACAGCTCAGTTTGTGAGCTGTGCTGGGAAGCCCGTGTCGGTGCTGTTCAACCAGAAAGCTAGCGTGGACATGTGGGCGTCAGCGGAGTGCATTCAGGGGACAGTACTGCAGCCAGCCCTCGTCGGCAACTCCCAGCTGAAACTGGACAAGAACAAATGCAACCGCATTAATAAAACCCTATCTGCAAGAACAGACTTAGTGTGTTCTGTACTGACAGTGATGTGTCTGGAGAAGGTTAGTGGGCTAGTACTGGAATTTCAGGTGTGGTTTGGGGTTTTTTCTTGTTTCCCCTATCATGACATCTGTTGACTTGACTTTGGTAAGTTTAGAGGAACACAGTGGTGTCTTGTTGGTATCTTTTTGAATTTGTGTGATGGGAAATATGCTTCAGTGAGAACTATTGATTTTCACATGAATAAGGAGATGCACTGTAGTTTAGGTGATACCTTAATGCAGAACACCCCTCTTCTTTTTTGCTTCCTAGGAGCTAATATGTAATTTTAAAGCATTCTTATTTCCTTACTGGCTTACAGAACTGAATAACACATGCAGGTAGTACTCCTTCAGTTACTGTGGCATCCACCTGGGTGCATACATGCCCATGTGCTTGATTTCCAAACAGTCAGGGTAGTCCATGTCCCCAGTGCCTGCTGTATGGAGCACAGAGGGGGAGGAATTTGATAAGCGTTTGGATTTGTTATCCCAATGTACTTTAGTTTTGGGTGAAGATAGCTTTGCTATGACTGCATGCAAGCTAAAAATTCATCCTTTGAAATCTAAACTTGTCTTCAGATAGTATTGTTACCCCAGTCAGTATTCAATACCAGGGCAGCCAGTCTCTGGAAATATGCACCATAATGAGCATTGCTCTGTGGTTTGGGTGGTAAGTAATGCTGGCAGTATCTGGTGGAGCCTTGCGCTTAGGCAGTGGCTGACAAAGGTGTTCTGTGACTTACTCTGCTTTCAGGAGTTGTCTTTGGAGGATGTGTGTGCTTAAAATCATTAAAACCAGGAGAGAAATCCTGGGAACAAGGATGATCCACCAAACTTTATTCAGCTTAGAAATTAAGTGCCACTTGTGCTGCGTGGAGCTGTTGCTAGAAATTGTTATAAATGTGCTAGAGAATTCTGGAAACAGCTGGGAAAATTCTGGCACTTAACTAAAAATTACTGGCTCTGGGTGTGGGGGAGGAAATCCTGGAAACTTCTGAGAATTCCAGAAAAACTTCTGAACCCTACCAGAAATTCAGAGAAACTTAGCAGTTACTAGGGACCTTGAAAGCTGCTAGAAACTGAAAGCTTCTAGGGAATCCTGCTGGGAAGTGGTAGGAGTTACCATAAATCTCTCGAAAATGCTAGAATTCTGTGGGAATCCAGTAAATTCATTGAGTCTGCTAGTAATTTCTACAATTTGTGAGTGTTTACTAGGAATAGGAAAACTGCTACCTGCTGTCTCTTTGGATGAGGTGGCAAACGGTTGTACATGGATAAAATCTCATCTTCCCTAAGCTGTCAAGGGTACAGTCTTCGCATCTTACTTGATGAGCATCCTGTATGTGCTTGTCTTACAAACTTGTCTTATTTTCTGCAGTCCTACTTTGTTACGGATTATGATCCGACGATTGAAGACTCCTACACCAAGCAATGTGTGATAGATGAGAGAGCTGCGCGCTTGGACAGTAAGTAGCCCAACTAAAGCGTGGTACTAACAGCCTGTAGCTGTCAGCGCCTGTGTTTGCATCCGTATGCACAAAACGTAATGCAGGTGAACAACTGTGCACACCGTGTAGGTGCGTGTAAGTGTGTAGCTGATACAAGCTACCTGCCTTTGTTTTATTAATGAGATACCCAAGATTTGAAGTGCTTATGCCTTATGTCTGTGAAAGTGTCTCTCTTTAAATTGGACTTTTTAAAGAATTATTCCCAAAGGCATACTGCCTATAAAACCAGAAGAATTTATATAACTCCTGGCAGTTACCTGGGTGGCATGAAAAACAACGCTTGGATGTTGTGTGCTGCTTCTCCCAAGTGCAATATAAATGCTTTCCTTTCAAAGTTCCCCCTTGTGAGTGATTTCTCTGGGGACGAAGCAGCAACCCTCCCATCCCCAAGTCTCTCTAAGCATTTTCCAGCTGGTTGTGAATTAGCAAAAGTCCACCAAACTTTGTTCAGTTTGTTTGGTAGGTCTTGAATTGTTCAGTCAGTCCAAGAACTTGTTGGGAATCTTAGCAAAAATCCAGTAGTATCTGTGAAAAGTGATTTCTGCTTAGCTATGATGTACAGGAGAGGCTTTCTCAATATCCTTTTAGTAAGGATTTTTTTTCTTAGTCTGTACTCTTAAGAATATGAACTGCAGTAATCACTGTTTTGCTTATGTTCAGTTCTGGATACAGCAGGACAAGAAGAATTTGGAGCCATGCGTGAACAGTACATGAGGACAGGGGAGGGTTTTCTGCTTGTTTTCTCAGTCACTGATAGAGGAAGGTAAGCCTGATGTCAACTTATTAAAACAAGTTGTAATTAATCTTAAATTGCTGCTTATCTTTTATTGAAATAGTCTCAAACAGAAACATTAAGTATATGATCAGTCTTGGATTCTGTGGTGTGATGCTCTTTCAGCACTGATGAAAACCCTTTTTAAACCAATCGCTTCCTGAAAGTATCTGTCTCTGGCAATAGATGACTTGAAAGCACACACGAAAAAAGGCCATCTCTATTCAAGCATTTCATTACAGTCCAGAATATTAGTTTCCTGGAAATGACAGAAGTTTAAACAAAGGGCAACATGCTATGATGTCTGATCAGTTCTTAAAAAATATCCCCTTGCCATGCACTTGTCAGAGTGGCTGGCTCTGGCTTTCTGAAGGGGTGTATCCGGTTCACGGTATGTCTCTGCATTCTTTTGCAGGCAGTGCTCACTCTGCTTACTCCCATGAATTGACTGGAACCTGCATAGCTGATTGACCGCAGGGTTGAGACGAAACATATCTTTTTAGAAGCTCACGGAGCTTGGTCAGGTAGCTTCTGATCATTGTAAGAGTAGGAAACCGCCATGTGTATACAGACAATCGCTTAATATTTTGGCTGTGACTTTTTCCTCCACTGAGCTTATCAGATATGTAGTAATAAAGGATAATTGCTCAGGGATCTATACTTCCTCTTGTTCTGAGTTGCAACAGAAGAGCAATAAAAATGACCAAAAAAAAAAAAATTGTATGTGATTTTCCCCACACACACACACACAGATTAAATCTAGGTTCTAATAAGTTCTGATCTTATTAACAGCTCTGTAATGACAATTAGGATAAATATTCTATGGAGCATGAGTGTGTTTCCTTTGGACCTGTACTTTACACTTAAGCATTCAGGAATGCTGCTAAACTTATAAATTCATCTTGATGTACTGTCCAGAAGAGACTCTTAAATGTATGGCAGAGATCTGAGTCTGTGAATTTAAGACATACTGAGTGCTTGTAATAACATAAATATTTGTGCTACAGAGGACTGTAGATTTTTTTTTTTTTCCAAGTAATCATGTGAACTTGGTTTGTCTAAAAATCTTAAGTTTTTGTTTTCCCTTCTGGCTAAGGATCTGCCTTCATTTTAAGCAGATCTTGACGCATTAAACCTGACTATTGCTCTCCTCTCTGAAATCTTTCAAAGACTTCTGAAGAGCAGAGTTTTCATTCTTGTTCTGATACCCATTTGATTCAAGACTTAACTTGCCTGTCAATGAAGTATCTGCTAGCGGTGTCTGTCCTGCTTGTGTGGTGGAATGTAACTGAAGCAAGAAGAAATCTAAATGACTTAGTTGGTAACTTAAACTCTCTTCCTCCAGTTGCCACAGACTGCTGAGCAGAGTATTAAGCTGGCATATCTAAATGGAGGTCCAGCTATGCTTAGTGGCATGCCTTCTGTCTAATTCGCCTTCTTATAATTGCTTTATATGGATAAGGTGGATTGGCATTGTCATGTCTGAATGTGTAATTGTTTTTCTTTAATGCAACTTTCTTACTGATGATTGTCTTGCTTTTAGATTTTAGCTTGCAAATCTAAATGGCTTCAGACTATATGCTTTGAATTCAATGTAGTGCTTGGGAAGTATGTGCTCTAAAGGACATGTGATTGTCTGCAAGCATCTGTGCTCAAGCTCCTTATGTAGTAATGTTGCTTTAACAGTCTTTACTTGAAAGCAGTGATTTTTTTTTTCCTCCAAAAATCCTTGTTTAGCCCAGAATTAGCTTGTTTGATATACTGTCCTTGGAGAAGCTTTCTGCTTTGCTCGCCTTCGCTTAAGCACTGCTGGAATATTCCTTACTGCTTGAACAGCATCAGTACCCGGTATAACTTAGTTGGTAACTGGAAAGCTCCCTGACACTTAGCCCTGCCAGTTGTCTGTTCGTCAAGAAATAAAATTTTCCAGCTGTGATAGCTTCCCCCAAAATTCGTAGAAGTAGCTGTGGAGGTTGCCAGCTGAAATATTGATCACCAGGGCCTCTAGACTGTAGTTTGAATATTCTAGCCAGAGTTGAACTCCAAAGTCACTATTTGTAGAATGGACTGTGGTTGCTTGATTCTCTGCAGCACATTGGCATCCAGGTCCCTCTGGATCAAGACGCAGTAAGTGTTCTGCTTACCCTGCAGCCCCACCTAAGCCCAGTGCATAGCACACTGCTAACTTGAGGATTTTTTCAGGTTGAGTGGTGAATGATTCTCTAACTGGTCATGCTGTGACAGTGGACTATTTGGTGGAGTGCCTGCAGCTGTCTGCTTGTGTGGCATGGCAGGGCAAGTCCAAATAGGTGACTCATCATTTCTGAACTTCTGCAGAACCTGATGATCTATGAATTAATACACTGATGCTCTACTTTATTCTTTTACAGTTTTGAAGAAATCTATAAGTTTCAGCGACAAATTCTTAGAGTGAAAGATCGCGATGAGTTTCCTATGATTCTAGTCGGTAATAAAGCAGATCTGGACCACCAAAGACAGGTAATTCCTTTGCTGTTAGTTACTGCTCGCTTTCTTCTAGAAACTTCACCATTTTCCTCCCAAAAATAGTGAGAACAAGAAACAAATGAAAAAAATATACTAACAAATTCCAATGCAAGAAACACAACTACACTCAGTTTCTGTACTTGAAGAATTTTAGAAGCATGATGGCATTCCATACAGCACATCTGACTCAGTGGGGCTGAGACCAAATCTGTTCACATACAGAGTTGAGAGCTTTCTGTCATGACTTGATTACTCAAGCATGAACGTGTCTAATTCCTCTGTTTCGTTACTCACCATAGCATGCTGTGCAAGCAGAGTGCGTTCCAGCACTGGCTCTAATGATCCTGAGACTTCAGTGCTCTTGCTTGTCCCATTCATTGCTGTTATGTATAAATGAGTAGCCATTCACTGTTTCCTTTCTGGCCACTTAGCTTCTGCGTAACTGACTTAAAGCTTTAAAAGTTGGAAGTACAGCAACTTAATTACTGTTTTATTTATGTACCTTAAAGTTTTGAAACTAGTAGATTTCAACCTCTCCTCTAGTTGTAAGAGAGCTTAAAAGATTTAGTTTAGAATGATTTAAAGAAGGAGCTTTAAATTTGTTTTTCTTGTTCATCAAACAAACTGATTTGACCTGAAATGAGAATAAACTTACTACATCAGCAGGAAGGGAACAGGCATCAAACTTATATTCTTCTTCTGTAACCTATTTCATAAGCTTAGTATTTTCTCCTGAGACAGTAAGGTGACTCTTAAAGCTTGGCAGCAAACACGTGAATGGCTTTTATCTCAGAGTAAACTAAATATTATTAAAACTGCTCTGATAATTTTAAGAGTTTCACAGGGAAAGCATGGCTTTAAACAATATTCTCAGATTTGTGTAGCAGGACGTGACTTAGTTTCTGTCCGCAAGTGCTTACACAGGTTTTGATCTTTGCTAAATAAAATCTTTTCTCTGTCAAAAAAACAGTGGCTGGAACAAGAAAAAAAATCAGGCTCAAAACAAAGAACACGAGAGTTTAGTGGGTTAGTATCTTGTTGTTGAATGAATTTCTTGAACGCTACATAAACCTTCAGTACAAAAAAAGTTCTTGTTGAGTATGCTCCCTTGATTCACAGCCTCTTTACCCCAGATTCTGGTAGAAAGGTCATGACAAAATTAAAACCTGTGCTGAAAGATAATGTCTTAAAAGAAGTTTTCACAGAAGTAGCTCTCAAACTCATCCAGAAGTAACTTCATGTACTCACAAGTGCACAGAACTATTAGCCCATCCCTGAGACAACAGTGAAACTCTTTGACTCTTCAGTTTCCATTATGTCCCCAGCAAAATTCCCCAACTTAATCTTGCAGGTCCTGAAATATAATGTACGTTATTTCATGCGCAGGTGTTGGCATGGAAACCATGCAGGTGAAACAGAACTGTTCTGCAAGCTGTAATTGCTAAAGGACAAACAGCCAGGTGCTTTGGGAGGGAAATAGCATCATCACTGTCAGCCCCAGTTCTCAGGGGATACCTGCAAATGTATAATGATAATCCCGTAGATCCATTTCTAGAAACGGTTACGAAGTTTGTTCTCTCCTCTATTATACCAGGTCTGCCTCTCCTTTGAAGGGAGAGAGAGGTGTCTGTGAC
This sequence comes from Aramus guarauna, assembly GCA_013400195.1. Classification (NCBI taxonomy): domain Eukaryota; kingdom Metazoa; phylum Chordata; class Aves; order Gruiformes; family Aramidae; genus Aramus; species Aramus guarauna. The sequence goes on from VXBL01003981.1 coordinate 280,433, forward strand.
CTGTTCTGCTGGGCTCTCCATACCTGATTTCTAGCTGCTTTTTTCAGATGGTAACGGGCTGGTATGCATTCAGGCTCAAAGCAGCTGTGTTCAAATTGTTTAACTTCAGTTTTGCTGCTTCTATCTGAACACAAATAAAAGCATATGTCCCCAAAAGCTTCTTTTGCTTTTTATGGCTACATTTATTACCCTAATTGATTAGATGCTGACAAACATAACTTTTGGTGCTATCACTCACGGAGTTTACTTGCAAATTGGTAGATTTGTGACTTCCATTGTAAGTTGGGGCTTGGACAGCCTGCGTTGTTGTAGCTCAGATAGCACATCTAAGTTTGCTGAAACAGCTAGTTACGTGCTCTTAACTCTTCCCTGCCCCTTCCCCTGGTGTGTTTTCAGTTGGCCTTAAGTCACTCTAAAGGAATGGTTTGGGGTTAAGAGGCTCTCCTCCCTCTTGACTTCATGTTCCTGCTCTTCCCTTTGCTGGCACTAGCTCTCACTTGAAGCTCTTTGAGTTGAATCATCTCTCTAGACAGGGAGAAAAACAGATGAGCTGGAATGGCTTTCTGGGACCGGTGAGAGTTAAATCAGCTGCAGAAAGACTGAGTGCCAACCCTCGAAGCATGGGAAGGGGTGGGACTGGGACTGTGGCGCAGAGCAGGGAGGAGTTGGGGTGGGGGGGAAGAAAGTGAGACCTCGTCTTTTGGCAGCAGGGAGCAGTTAGATGGTATCAGCTGGATGTTAAATGCAACCAGTCTCTGCTCGCTGGTGGGGTTGATTCTGCTCTATCACATGAACTCTCAATGCAGGCATCTAGTGAGTTGGACCACTTGCTGATCTGGCTGAAAACTAGTCCTGCCACCACATTTCCCCAAGGATGGAAAAACTTCAGCCTGACAAGCAAGGTCATCCTGCTCTGGCTACAGGTTTGCTGCACCCGCAGCCGTGATGGGAGCTCTGGGAACAAAGGCAAGAGCACTCTCTCACCTCAGTTAGGAGTGCTGGGGCGAGTGGCAAGTGTGGGGCATCCCCAGGCTGTAACTTGCAGGCAAAAACGTGAGAAGTGCTAGTCCTCTGCATTTTTGCATTTTCAGTCTGCTGATGTGTCAAATGTCACTTGAGTTACTCTGTAAACCTGGTCAGCCAGGCTAGTGTGTCACACTGCAGTCTTATCTGGCAGGTCTAAAAGAAGTCGTCTTGCTTTTAAACTTGATTAATCACAAATGTACCTTTTTCAGCTTCAGTGTTTATAGAAATTCAGGAAGTTGGGTGTGAGTTTCTAGAGCAAAACTGCTTGTACTAGTTATCTGCCTTCTTTTCCTGAAAGACAGGAGGCAACTCAGTGAAATAATAAAGAACACATGCTACCTCTGAGACCATAAAAGTAAGTTGAAGTAACTTAGTGTGTGTTTTGATCGGCAAATGATACTCAGTAGAATTAACACACAAATCTTCCTGGACCCCAAAAGAGTTAAACCCGTACAAAAGTTTTGGATGTCTCGAGGGTCTGACCACACCTTTATGCAAGTAACTATTTTGTAGTTGAACACAGTGCAGGCTACTGTCATCATGATAGCATAAATTTGGAAGCAAATGATGCACAACTAATAATCCTTCTATGGTGGCAACTGTTTCTCAGGAAACGTGAACTGGCTTGTACAGCAGAAGTGCACAGATGATAGCATGATCTTGATGAAGTGTTAGGAGCATACCAAAGGTGTAGTCTAAAATAGTGGTGGCTATAATATGCTATAGGTCAACTCACAAGTGTTTTTGGAAGGAGAGGTGAAAGAGGAAGTTTAGAATAGCAATTTGCTATGGTAATAACTATATAGATAGTAAATCTGCTTAACTCTGTAACTTTGTGACTTTTGTGGTATGGGAGGCAAAGTCCTTAATATCTACATGTTAGGTTGACAAAGAAAAGTGAGTTATTAGAGGATGAGCAAACATTAATCTTTAGAATGTCCTTGTGTGATGAGGGGTAAAATTACCAATGTTTCCAGATTCCCCCAATCAGTTAGAGGTTGGTGACTGTGAAACCAAAATTGAAGCATCATGTCTCATTGCTCTTTCCTTAAAGTAAACATGGTGTAGCAGCCCTCTCAAATGGGTTAAGTCCGTACAACTTGAGCAACACTGGGTGCTTCTACAGTAAGACAATTCAGTAGAGCACCAGATGTTTTAATAATAACCACTGCTGACAGAGGAGTAGACTTGTCAGTGCAGGGTATGTATGACTTTTTGTAGATAACTGCTAGCTTCAACTGGGTCAAGTCTGATCATTCCCCAGATGGCAGGGCTTCAAGGAAAATCCAAGTTGCAACAGGAAAGTGTTTGGGTTTCATTAAATGTTAGTTTTTGCTTTTGCGTCATGACTGAAGTAATACAATGACCTAGTGCTAAGGTCATCTGCGTTGCTAGATATGTTTAAAGCAAGGTTTAAAGAGGTCCATGTGACTTCAGTTTATGCATAGACAAATGATGAACAAAGCTGCTGATCCCAGGCAAGCAGCCTGGTGCTTTGACCTCAATCACTGTCAGCCTAGATGCTGGCAAGCAAGCAGTTAAGATGTTGGTTTTGCAGACTTGCTGCTTCACAAACAGCTTGGCCTGAGATGGCTTATTCCAGGGGTAGGGACGGACGGGACAGGTACAGGGACCTGGGTGGTGACCTACCCAAATTTCATTAACATTTCATTTTGCCTTTTTTCATAGCTATTGTGAACTCTGTATGAAAGTGTGATAGTAACTGCTCGAGGTAGTAGCCTTTACAGCCCTATACAGTGATGCTTCTGTTCTCACAGATGGATCATACCTTCAGGTCTTCCCACGGCTTGCTTGATTTTGAGATTTATAGATACTGAATCAGATGCCTTATTGCTAGTTATTTGAATACAGCAAGTCAATCTGTTTGAATATATGCCAGTGCTTCGTAACTGCAGTTTGTGTGTACCAAAGCGACCTTTTATATGACTAGATGGGCAAAATAGAATTAGTGGAGAGTGAACTACCCCTACAGGAAAGCATTGCGGTAGCCCACTGTAAGCATGAACTAGCAGCACTCATGGGTGGGCTGGTGAGGCAGAAAATCAGGATGACAGATGCACTCTTGAGGAGTGATGGAGTGATCTGCAGGAATGGGCAGTGGCTCTGTGCGGGAGCACCGCAGGATGACCATATGGAGGTAAAAATGGATTCCTCTCTGACCAGAGGAAGCACTTAACCTGTTACCTGCTAACACAAGTATAACTTACGCAGACTAGTGGCCATGTATCCAGGCAAAGTACAGATGCAGTGTTAGGTTAGGCAGCCTTGTAGAGTTTCTTTAGGTAGAGGAAAGAGTAGAAACTTCAGAAATTATATTAATTTCTGACAGTTCTCAGATAAAATAGTGAAGATGGAGGGCCACGTGAGAGACGTTCACAGGATTCTTGTGCAGATAATCAGATGGAAACTATTTCAGTAAGATGTTACTTAGGGAGTTGGAGAATAAGCTTGTCCAGGTTTGACTTGCTCACTTATATCTTCTATAACGGTGTTTAATTTGAGAAACTTTTACCAAATACTGACCAGCGTGAATGAATGATATCCAAAACCAACAGTACAATATCTTAAAACAAAGAATGAGCATTGTAAGTGATTCCCATTCATATTCAACTTTAAGTTTACCAAAACTAGGATATTTTCACTGTAGAATCAACATGCACACGTGTGTACACACAGTTACTGCCAGAGTATCTGTGGTTCTCTCTACTTCTGTCAAATTAAAATACAGTGTTCTTTGAAGAAAAAGAATGAAATTTGTATTTTGCTGGTGACTTTATTAAGATTTCCCATCACACTGACTGAAAAGTCTGTAAGTGGCACAGGTTTGTCATACTTGAGGAGGGAGGAAGGGAGAACATGAAGATGTAAACTCATATTTTTTTTTTAAGTATTTCTATGTTTGTACTTACTACACTTCCCTTAGCTATAAAAATGGAACTGGTATGCTCTGGCCTCTAACTTACATCATGGACACTGCAAATGCTTCCATTGTGTGCCCAAAATCGAGTTTTTGGTTTTTTTAACTGACTTTGGTCACTAAAATTGACCACAAGCTACTTGACAATATACTTGTAAGATTGACAAAAAGATTAATTTGGAATTAAGCAATTACAGGTATTCTAGCAAATGTAATAAGGGCTTTAATGTTGAATGTATAACTTTTAAAATGCAGAATGCTATGGAAGTGTAGCTCAACTTTGTTACAGTGTTAGTTTGACTTGTACTTCTAATGAGCTTTAGATAAAATAATGAGTAAAGTAGTAACCAGATGCATCTAAAGACTGGGTTCAGTTTCTCCTGAGAACTACACATTTATTTCTGTCCAGTTATTTTCATTAGACGTTAGTCTGTCACTTTCTGGGGCTATGCTAGACTGTCAGGATTAAGAAAAGGGGGTTGGCTTTGCAAAACTACCGTATCTGTACTTTAACTTGCTTTTCTCTGGTGAATGAAGCAGAGATACATAAAAAGTTCTGGAGATCCTTATGCAAACTCTCAGGGATTCTGCAATGTCATCAACATGCTACAAACCAGCTATGAATATTTCTCAATGTAGCCTTCATAAGCTTTGGAATAAGGATATTTCAACATCTGGGGCTGGAAGTTGGAAGTGGGTTTGCTCTAGCTAGTGGAGCAAAAATCTTGAATATCATCTAGTTTTCAGACACCAATGGAGGACCGGAAGATCCCAGTCAGTCTCACTTTGTGTTCTGCAGTTAAAAGTGCAGCTCCAGTAGTTGATCTTGGCATTGGGTTGTTGTTTGGGATGGGTTGTTTTTTGTTTTTGTTTTCGTTTTTTTTGGCTTCAGCAGAACTAAATGTGGAGTTTCCATGAGTGTTTGAGATCAGCAGATGAGTTACTCCAGCTAATGGCAGGAGGTGCTGGGGGCTCCTTGTAGTGCTTCATGAGGGTTTAGTGGGAGCAGCCCTCAACTCAGCAGTAAATGTATGAATATACCGGAAAGGGTGCTAACTAAGGACAGAGGAATCAAACTTACTGAGATGCTGTGCATGAAGGCTCTCAAACAGCGTGTGTAGCTGTTAGGAAAGTATGTTGCAAGCTAAAAAGTACTTCTGTATCTTGCACTGTGCTGAATGCTCCCAATGATGCCTTTCTATTCCCATCTATTTCCATTTCTGTGTAACTGCTTGATCTAAGTGAATATCTGAGTGCCTTTTCAAAACTAAATTAAAAAGAAATTTTTTGTCGTTGTTGTTCTCGTCATATCTCTCCTCTACATGCTGGTTTAATGTTTGTATGTGAAAGCAGTGTAATCTTTGACACTTTTTCCACTATCCATTGTCTTGGCAAAATGTGTTGTACTTCCTTTTATCACTGAAAGCTGCCCTTTCCTTCCCGGCCCTGGGGGTGACCTTCCCGTGGAAGCCTCCCGTGCCTTGCCCTGCTCAGGGTGGCCTTCTGTTGTCTGACCTCACTGCTTTCTACCTCACCCAAAACCATGCAGTGATCTCCTTTTGGTTTTGCCCTGTGACCAACTTATTTCTCCTTCCTATAAAGGTCCACTGGCTTCCTGCCTTCTGCTTCATCACTTTAAATTTTATACCAGCTCTTCATGGCGCTCATTATTTCCTCTTCATCTCACTTTCCTCTATTGTCCCGAGGAGTCAAGAGGTAGACAGGATTTCTTTCATATCTCTGGATAGCTTGAAGGCTTCCTGGATTTTTAGATCTTTGTAATTTATGCTGTGCTTAAAACGGGCTGTATTAATATTTTGCTGTGTCATAAATAGATTTTTAATTACTTTTCTAAAGACTCAGAAGCTAAACATCAGTTCTTATTTTAAAAGTAATAACCTGATTTTTTTCTCTAGATTTAGCTAGGCGAGGGAGAAGTTGAATTTAGCAATAGTATTCACAGTTAGTAATCCAGCAGATGTTGACTGACACACTTGATTTGAGGAGGAATGGGGCACTCTTGTCTGCTTATGAAAGCAAACTTGGTCTTTTTACGTAGAAATGAAGACGAGACAGCTGCAGTGAGGGAAATTTCTTAGAGGGTTAGTCTTTGTTGCAGAAACTTCAAAAAAAAAGTTCACTTGCATTTGAAAAGATGTATTACGTGCATTTATTTCCCAGTTGTAATATGTGGACAGTCTGGGAACTATTCTGTGGCCAAATAAGCATTACTATTTGAGGGGAAGTAGACCCTTAACATGTATCTGCAGTGTCTACTGATACGAACGTGCCTGCAGAAGTCTTGAACTTGATGATTGATGTCTGTTACAGGTGACACAAGAAGAAGGTCAGCAGCTAGCACGGCAACTTAAAGTAACATACATGGAAGCCTCTGCAAAAATCAGATTGAATGTAGACCAAGCTTTTCATGAACTTGTCAGAGTTATAAGGTATGATAACTTAAGACCAGATAATTAATGCCTCTATGTTACAGCAAATGTATTGAAATGTAATAGGAGATCGCTGAGAAAATTCTGCCTGCTGTTACCTGTAAACTTCAACCAGTGCTCTCTGTTATAAAATATTCTTGTGTATTAGGAAGAATGTTTCCATTAATGTAATACGTATTTGAAAGATAATTTCTTCACCTTAGTCTCTCAGATTTTATTGATTGCCTGGTAAGCAAGCCTTGTAAAGAAAATCTGAGATTGGCCTTCTGTAAAAAAAAAAAAAAAAGGTGTTTCTTAAAAAAAAAAAAAAGGCAACACCAAAAAACTATCACTCATTTAATCAGTAGTTTGAGTGTCAACAGTAAGTCCATCCTCTATAAAAGTGTAAAAACAGTGACTTTAAATACAGTATTTATTTAACTGAAAATGATTCTGTGAATTTAATTTGAACTGTCTATTTCCAGGAAATTTCAAGAACAAGAGTGCCCTCCTTCACCAGAGCCAACACGGAAAGAAAAAGACAAGAAAGGCTGCCATTGTGTTATTTTCTGAGAATCCCAAGAACCAAGCTATCAACTGCCAGATTATTTTTTTTTTCTTTCCATCATTTTACATCACTTCTGGTATTGGTCTAGCCTTATATGTGCATGTCCTAAAAGTGGTCACCAGAATAGCCTTAGTCCAAGAAGCTGGCAGAATAGTTCTTGAAGAAGACTCAGTCATCCTGGGGCAGACTTCAAAACAAAACACTAAGGCTGCTTCTTTAATACCACAGTTCCTTCCTCCTCTCTCTTAAGAGCTTGCACCTTGTGGAGTTTTATTCGCAAAGGAGATGAAACAAAACCGTGTAGGACAAGGTGTTGAAGTCATGCATAAGTTCTCTCTTGTGAATTAATTTATTTTTACTTCTGACGTTTCATTAGCTATTTCAGAGACCTATATTGAAGTATAGAGAATACTTTTTAAAAAAAAAAAAAGGTGGATTGGCTTTTTTTACCCTCTGTTAAATTAGACTTGAGTATTCAGCTAGCCTTAAACCTACACTGAATTTCATTGTCAGCAAAAATTTTCATCTCTCATTTATGCTGCAGTTTTATTTCAGTGGCCAAAACAGTCTACTGTATTTTATGAATCCAGAACAGCTACAGGATGATTACTACTACTATTAGGATATGGCCAAATACCTGAGCTCATTCTGGATTGAGGCATTTCAGCTTACTAAGAAATTTCACATCATTTGTTTGGAAAACAAATTGTGTCTTCCTTTGTATTTCTGGGTAAGGGATTAAGGAAAACTAAAATTGTAGCTGTTTTTGTTTCATGTGAGATAAAAATGAATTTGATCTTTCCATTGTCAGAGATGATTAAATGTTTTTGCTATATACTTTTATACATTATTTTCTTATCAAACTAGTTAACAAGTATTTTTATATGTTTGTAAGCAAATATGCTTTCACAGCATAACTTGTGTATATGTAAAGATGAGTATTTAATTCTCACAGTTCACTTTTAACTGACAAAATGTGGGATTTGCCAAACTGTGGTAAACTTCTCCTTACTCTTCCGGTTGTACCCAAGAACGGCCAATTATGTGCCTGCCCAACACACCCACAGAGTAAAATCTAGTGTTGTGTTTTAATGAATTTCGGTATCCCTTACTAAAGACTGACCATTATGTGAATTATTAAACTGTAAGACTTTTAACTGATTGTTTAGTTAAACTGTGGATGGTTGTTTAATTTTGAGTTCTGTGGATTGTGTTTAAACAATTCAAGAGTATGTTCCCTGATATTGAATACTGAGTGGTATTGCACAGTTGTCACCTTACTGAATGTGTCCAACAGTTCTTTGAAACTTGATTATTAAGCAAACCCTTGTATAACTTCAGGTGCTAGAATTAAAGATGATCTAACCATTACTGGGGGTAAGCACACTGCCTCTTTCTGACTCTTCCAAAACCTGAATTTTTTGGGGGTGGGGGAAGGAAGAAGGTAACGGGACCCGGTTAGGAGATAGATACGTACGTCTGCACAACCTTTCTTCAAGCTTGGAAGTAAAGAAAAGCCATTGCAATTTAAATTGGGATAGATGATGCAAGCTGTTGTCTGTTTTGACTTGCAATACGTAGTCAGTGGTCCTGTCAACAATTCTTGTATTTTCAGGCTGTGCTCAGTGTCAGGTGCTCTGCTGTAGATCTGTAAACGTCTGCTGAGAAAACAGCACTTAAACAAGCTCACTTACCTTTACTGCAGCAAAGCATTAAACCCAGAAGTGACACTGGTGCCATGTATAGCAGAGGAATTTAGGTTTTTTTTTTAATGTAATTTACATTTGGTTGTGTAATACTGTTTTGAGACAGTGAGTAGCTTCCCCCTCTACTCCCCTTTCAAGGTACTGGTGGATGAAAGGCTACTTGGGAATAATGTGTAGAAGATTCAAACAAGAAGTCACAGTGGAAGTACATTTGGGAGATGGATTCCATTTTTCAAGTCAAATGTAAGAAGTTACAGCCTGTAGCAAACACCACGTGTTTTCTTAAGTAGGTAAAGCGCTCTGGAGTTAAATCAGTAACGCTGTGGCATTTGAATGAGTTAAGAAAACAAATGACAGCATGTATGTTGAGCCTAATTTGCAAGGTACAAATATCTTTGTTTCATCATTATTTTTTTTCTTTTTAGTCTTTCAGTCATGATTGGTTTTAAAATAGTAGACTGTTACATTGGTAGATCTTTTAATATGTAACTTGGTAATTCATAGAGAAGGTGGAGAGCACCACACCCTTGCTTTTCCTCCTATGGAGAGTAGAATAGCTTTGAGGTGGTTGATGCTAAGCAACCTACTCCTGTCTGTTAAGCCACATTGTAAACATGGTAAACCGTATAAGCAAGTTAAACAGAAGTGGGACCACCAGCTGCTGCTATGGATGTCTGCTCTAAGTTTATTACCTAAGACAGTATATTCCTGCGCATGTGTTTTTAAGGCTTCTGCTGGAAAGGACGTGCAGGGAAATCTTCATGGAATGTTACGGTCTCTTTTTGAGTCTGGTTCACATATGGCACTCTAAGGAGCTGTTAAATATAGGTGGGTTTGATCCTAGTCTTCAGACTTGAAGTAAGTATTTAAAAAAGTAATGTGGATTTTTTGGGTAGTAATGGTGACCTAGGCGGTTGTGAGTTCGAAACAAAAGGTGTCTTTAATGATTTGCTCTTCTAATTGTACCTGAAGGTAATGGTGAAAAATGACGCTTCCGTCCCTCGTGTGGAGCTTGCAAAGCGCAATAGGGACCTTGTCAGACTTCTCAAAAGTATAGCCCTGATCTATATGCCTTGGATTATTTGTGAATTTACAACATTGCCCCCTTGCTGCAGCATAGCCATTTCACTGGCAACCTTGAGAGTTTCTCAGGACTTTGCCTAGCAGAAGAAATGCTTAAACATTTATTGCTTATGTTTACAGCTACGTCGGTTCAAGGTCACACTCATAACTCATTTAAATTCATAGTTCAAGAATTTGGGGTGCTTAAAATGTATCCACAAATGACCTCCTGCTCCTCCTAGACCATAGAGGAGGGTCTGGATCTTTGTTTCAAAGCACAAAGTAACTTGCTTCTTTCTGGAATCCCCCTGCTGAGCCTGCTGCTCCACTGGATGAGGAGGACTGACCTGCTCTTTGGCAAAAGCCTTTTTGTGCAGTTGGTGAAGTCTTATGGGTGGTCCAGAACTGGGGAAGAACTACTTCCATGTAAGTTCACTGTAGTTCCTTACGCCTGCTCTGGTTAATGCATCTGCTTTCTCTCACCTAGCGACTCTTCTACATTGGTACTTGTGTGCTGACGTATACAGGCGAAGAGTAGAATTTCCAGAAGTGTTACATCATCTCCTCTAAAATCTGCTCTTTTTTTGTGACCTGGCCTTTTCAGGGGAAGTAGAGCCACTGATGTGGATGATAACTATCAATTTGTGCAGAAAAGAGAAAAATATTAGGTAGGACTATTTGCTTGGTCTTTTTCCAACCTGTTGCATTGGGCATCTGCCTGAACTGTGTGTCTGCAACCTTTCTGCTGCAGGCTAAGACTAAGTAGTGCAATAAAAGTGCAGAGCTGTGTAGGAATCCAAGGTGGATATTTTTCCTATCAAAGTTGTTCTCTCGTTTTTCTCGTAATACAAGTTTGCAGTGTTGCAGCACTGTGCAATGCACCCTGGCAGTGCCCTCCCTGTGCCTGCAGAAGACGGACGGCTCCTGCACCACCTCCTCCTGACACTGACGGTATTGGTGGCCCTGTGGAAGTGCTCAGTGGTCAGTCTGTCGGGCAAGAGGCGATCGGATCAGTGCCCTAAGAGAGCCTGGCTAGCCCAGTGTAGGGCGTGTAATGAGATGAGCTGTTGTGAAAGGGTTAACAAAATGTGTTAGAAAGGAGTTAACACCCACTGACACCAAGGAAAACTCTGATTTTATGCGTGGCCTTGTGGTTAGTCATCATTGATAAACTTCAAGTCTGGATTCAAACAGAAATACTGGCTAACAATCTTCTGACATCAATATATGTGATGACATTTCACCCACGGCGTAGCTGTAGCCTTCATTGACTGGCCTTGCCACATAATCTCATTACGAAGTTTTAATGAGCTTATTCCAAAGAGAAGATTCTTTAAGTCAGTTGCCACAAGCCAAACACTGCCAAAAGTTGCTTGGAAAAGCTCAGGAATCTGCTAAACTGGGAATGCGTTTGTTTACTTGATGTAGGCATAGATTTTTTGGGAGTTGCTTACCCTCGTGTTCCAGAACCACAACAAAGGAACGCTCAAACTGAATTTAGAACAACGCTCCCGCTAGAACTGCGGGGGCATGGTGGTGTTTCCTGTGCAGTCTCTGCCAACATCTGCTTAAAATTGTGAGATGGGCTCTTGCTCGGAGCATCCCGGATGGTAAGCGCGGTGCTTACCTCTCTGTCCATGCGGCTTCTCTGCCATGCCTGCCTGGATCTGTTGGGAAGCTACGTTAAAATTGCAGGCTTGAAGCAGGCTCTGGGTTTAAAGCGTGGGGGTAAGTAGAAGTATGTTTGGGGTCTCAGTCCCTGTGTTGTGTAGCACATGTTGTAAGGCCGGAAAACTTGTGAATGATCTTGGTATTCAGCTACTCTCAGAGAGCTCTGACCATGGGTATGCTTGGTTGAGAGGAATCAATTTTTTTCTTAATACTTTGTGGCTGTCTAGGTTGTTTTCTTGATCTTTCTAGGCTTGCTCAGGCTATACGAGGAACAGTAGGAAATGGAGAAAATCACCGAGGAGTGATAATGAAAGGAAGGAGGAAAATTGCCTTGGTGTTTTCCCACGTTCTAGCCTGAGTGCATGTAACCGATCGGGTGCAGAAATGAGGATGGGTAGGGCTGTCTTAGGAGCCTTTAGCTGGGAAAATAAAGAGCTTTAAATGAGAAGCAGCAGATATGGCAAAGGCAATGGATTAAATTACAAGGAGAGCGTAATGCCCAGAAACAGCACTGTGAACACGTGCTCTGCTTGCTCTCGGTAGGTGTGCTACTAGACTTCTACGACTACAGTTATTTTGGAGAGTTTGAGAGATTTCTGTGGATTAAATATGAAGGACAGATGATGTCCCACACAAATGCTAAATTGTATTCATGCATGTAATACAATCGGTAAAGTTCCTGAGCCAGCAAGTAGTATGCAGAACTACACGCGTCATCTCGCTGCCGGAAAGCGGGTACTAGTTTGGTCCAGCTCCGTTTCTAACTGGATCCTGTGAACTGTATTAAGATACACAGTAGCTGGTACTCACTAATTTGTAGTGACATCAGTGCTTCATAAATTACCACATTTTTCTAAAAATGCTTCTGGTATGGAAGTATTGTAGAGAAGGAAAAGTTATGGGCGCCAAAAATGCAAGTAGAGAGGATGATAAATCCTCTTAGTTCCTTGTCTCTTAGTCCTGGGCACGCATTGATGCGTACAAGAGACAGTTTTCATTTCACTTGAACTGGACTGCTGAAGAGCAATAGTATGGTACAAATCCTCCTCTGAATGCGTTTCGCGTTTCTCATGACAAAATTAAAAATTGGCTTACTCCGGTGATATGCATAGCTTATATGCTTTAAAAATTATTTTGTAAAGTGGAGTTCTGAGACCTAACCAGGAGCATATATCCAGTCCACCATGCAAACGTAACGCAAGTTTGTCCTCGCTGTACAAGGCTGTAAGCTGAATAGGTAAGGCAAGCATTCTCCTAGAAGCAGGATCTGCTAGGAGTAACTGGCGGATTATCTTTTTGTCGTGATTATGTATAAAGCAGTGCGCTTGCGTAGGGAATCCACCTCTAAGCAAGGGATGGAAGTGAGGATAGAAAACCAGTAGTAAGAGCCATGTGGGGTGAAGGTGAAGGCATGAGGAGGGGAAATGGCTAAAGAAAATGCTGACTATGAGCATGGAAAGTTCAACCAAAGCTGTGGCAGCCCCTCGGTGTTCTTCCAGCTGCTCCAAAGGGTGGGCTGTCCAAAAGACCTCCTTGGGCGGCGTGGTGGGGAGGGGGGTGCTGCCACCAGATCGCTCTGGCCCTGGAGCGGGTGAAATAAATTCCGCTATAAATGTGAAATGCATGGGAAACTATTTTATTGACAGCCACAAGATGTCACTACTGGAAGGCATACGTGTGGTTTTTAAAGGGCTTTTAAGCGCTGCTTTTACCAAGACCCTCGTACAGAGTTAAAGTTCTTAATTTTACAAGCAGGGTAGGAATGAAAGTCAAGAACCATAACAAAGCTGTTGATCTGTAATTAAACGGGGCCATGTGTCAGTTGCTATTTCAGAGTATTTTGTTCTGCGAACTCTGTAAAATCCAGAAAGTCAGTAGCTAGGGAAAAAACAATGATTTATAAATAGCGGTTCTGAAGAAATTTGTGTGAAAAGCAGGAAGAATGCTTGCAATCTAAAGCATTAAATGCACGATAATTACTATATAGTACAAACACAGGAGACAAAACTAGTAGTATTTGTATAGCATTAGTAATGTACAATTTGCAGGCAAAAAGTTATGTATAAACACTTCATGCTCAGCTAAATAATACATCTGAATGAGGATTAGCGTTAGTATGAGAAAAATGTAGTCGTTCTCATCCAGGCACGGGTCCTGACGTTTCCCCGAGGGGTGGGCAAATCTCGAACATGGGTGGTGCTGACCTTTGAAAGTGAAACAAATTTCTAATGCTTTTCTCCTTCCTACGGCAACTTCCAGGCAACACCTGCTGCGGTTTTTAAGCAGTAGAAGTTCAGGTGTGCTCTAATGTGTCTCCTGCGAGCTGTAAAGTCTGTCTGCCCCTCATTGCCTCTCAGAAGAACATCATATTCCTGAACCGCTGGCTTCTTGTCTCACCGTAGAAGGCATTCTGTCCGATCTCTGTGAGACTGAGCCATTCTGTGTCTCGCGCTGATTTTTATTTTTTACAACATAATCAAGCGACTTTATACTTGCCTTAAGTACCACACTGGCAATGTGACCTGGTACCTCTTCTACTTACACAGCCATCCCTCTCATTCGAAAGGCTAACTTTCGGTCATTCTGGGGGCTTACACCTTCAAGGTTTTAGAAATTCTTATATGCTTGCTGTAACTGTTTGTTCCTCCCTGATCCCACTTCTAAAATATACATTCATCCAGTTGTATTTCAGGGACACAGGAAGAAGAATAGCTCATGAATTCTGAATGTTTTGGCACTAGTCTTTTTTTTTTTTTTGTCCTATGGATTCCTAATGTGCAAGTTGCACACCAAGATTGCTCACCTCCCTACCCCAGTTGCCTTTGTGAACTAGTTGCCATCTTGATGATTTTTTTTTTTTTTTTTTTCTTGGTAATTAAAAGGAAGCCATACCTATCCTGGTTATCTTTCTCTTAAACCCTGAGATCATTCAAATCCTCATTACAATGGCCAGCTGAATGATTAGCCAGAGTCTAATACCACATTTTGTTGGTTTTGTAGGGTGTCTGGGGAAGGCATCTGTCGCTGCCAAGTCCTAAGGTCTGGGCTCCGTCATTGCTGGTCTCTTCTTACGCAGTCCTGCCTGGAGTTGCTCTGTGAGGACTTCTTCCCAGTAGTATTATTTCTAATGTCTTTGGAGAGCTCTGGGTATGCAAATAGAGAATGCACACTTGTTTCCCACATGTAGCACCAGAGCAATCCCTTAGTACTGGCAATTTAATTTCTTCGTATTCCTAAGACTGAACCTGACTTATTCCTCTGGACTATTCACTAATGAAGATGCTTCAGATGATTCCTCACCGGTTTTGCCTTTCAAGAGTTATGTATGACTTGCTGAGCAAGGAGAAGAGGGGACTGTTGCTGAATGCAATGAGTGATTTGGTGACAGTAGGCACATGTACGGCTGAGGTACCCAGTGACTCCCTCGCCTCAGTCTTGACCAACAGGGTTTCCCAGGCCCATGTGATTAGCGAAAAGGTACAACGGGGAGAAGAGCCAGCAGCAGCGGATGGGTGTCGAGGCAGGGGTTACTTCAGAGAACTCAACCCATACAAATTCAGAAGACCTGACAGGCTCCATCCAAGGTGGTGGGGGAACAAGCTGATGTCCTCGCAAGGCTGCCCTGTTGTCTTAGACCATCGTTAATGGAGGTCAGGGATATTCCTGGTGATGAGAGGAAAGCAAATGTTGCACACATCTTCAAGCAAGGCCTGGAGAGCAATGTAGGGAGTCAGCCTTGCTTCTGTCCATGGAAAGTCACACAGTGAGTCCTCCAGGAATGTGTTTCTGGGCACCTGAGAGAAGTGGTACTTCCCTGTAGACTGTTCCCCAACCAATTTACCAGGGTCAATCATACCTGACCAGCATGATCACCTTCTGTGATAAAGGAGCTGAATTTGTGGATGAGGGGAAAGCAGTGGATGTTTATTACCTCGGTTCAGCAAGGCTTTAACCGCTTTCTCCCACCATATTTTTGTATCAAAGCTAGGACCTTGCAGTCTGGGTGGATGGACAACCAGATGGGTAAAAAACTGACTGGCAGGTTGGGCTCAGAGGGTAATGGGCTGGCCTCCAGGTGGAGTACAGTGACAAGAAGGTGCTAAAAGGGTTTAGCCTGGCACCTGTCATGTTAAATGTTTTGCCAGTAACCTGAAGGAGACAATTGAGTGCACTCATCATGTTTGTACGTGATGGTTGGGGGGAACCAGGTGGTAAACATGGTGGAGTTGCCATCCAGAGGGACTCCAGCAGGCTGGAGGAATGGCTCAACAGGAGCCTTGTGGGATTTAACAAGGACAAACACAAAGCCCCGTGCCTGGGAAGGAAGGAAGGAAGGAAGGCTCCTCTGCAATGATACAGGCTGGGGACCGTCTGGCCAAACAGGACCTGGGTTCTTGGTGGACAGCAGGCTGGACATGAGCCAGCAGTGTGTCCTGGCAGCAAAGGCAGCCAGCAGCACCCCGGGTTGTATTGACAGGAGCATGGCCATTAGGTCAGGGGAAGTGATTAACATCCTTCCTTTTCTCTGCGCTTGTGAGAGCCCATATAGAAAACCACATCCAGTTTTGAGCCCCCTGGTAAGAGAAAGATGTTGATCAACTGGAGCGAGCCCAAAGGAGGGTAACCAAGGAGGTCTGGGAGCTGGAGCGCTTCTCCTGTGAGGAGAGGTTGAGGGAGCTGGCCTTGTTCAGCCTGGGAAAGGGAAAGCTCACAGGGGTGAGAGGGAAACAGCAACCTCTCTGTACCTGCAATGAAGTCAGTGAGAAGACAGAGCCAGGACCTTCACAGCAGTGCGTGGTGAGACACACAGGGAATAGGTTGAAACAAGAGGTTCAGGCTGAATATGAAGAAGAATTTTTTCACCATGAAGACAGGCTGTCCAGAGAGACTGTGCAGTCTCCATCCTTGGAGGTTTTCAACACCTTATGGGATAAACCCCTGAGCAACATCCACTGACCTCATGGCTGACCCCAGTTCGAGCAGAAGGTTGAATAATAGACCTCCAGACATACCTTTCAACTTTATTAGTTCTACAATTTTCACAGAAGACCAGCGTTTGAGAAAGGTAGGTGCTATGGAGCAAGAACTCAGTTTGAAAGGGAAAAAAATTCTCCCACCTAATCTGATGATAGTAAGAGTGGTAATGGCTAACGTGCACTCAAATCTGCTATGTCTGTGGGGGAAATTGCTGGTGATTCTCATTTTGATAAGANACTGGCAGGTTGGGCTCAGAGGGTAATGGGCTGGCCTCCAGGTGGAGTACAGTGACAAGAAGGTGCTAAAAGGGTTTAGCCTGGCACCTGTCATGTTAAATGTTTTGCCAGTAACCTGAAGGAGACAATTGAGTGCACTCATCATGTTTGTACGTGATGGTTGGGGGGAACCAGGTGGTAAACATGGTGGAGTTGCCATCCAGAGGGACTCCAGCAGGCTGGAGGAATGGCTCAACAGGAGCCTTGTGGGATTTAACAAGGACAAACACAAAGCCCCGTGCCTGGGAAGGAAGGAAGGAAGGAAGGCTCCTCTGCAATGATACAGGCTGGGGACCGTCTGGCCAAACAGGACCTGGGTTCTTGGTGGACAGCAGGCTGGACATGAGCCAGCAGTGTGTCCTGGCAGCAAAGGCAGCCAGCAGCACCCCGGGTTGTATTGACAGGAGCATGGCCATTAGGTCAGGGGAAGTGATTAACATCCTTCCTTTTCTCTGCGCTTGTGAGAGCCCATATAGAAAACCACATCCAGTTTTGAGCCCCCTGGTAAGAGAAAGATGTTGATCAACTGGAGCGAGCCCAAAGGAGGGTAACCAAGGAGGTCTGGGAGCTGGAGCGCTTCTCCTGTGAGGAGAGGTTGAGGGAGCTGGCCTTGTTCAGCCTGGGAAAGGGAAAGCTCACAGGGGTGAGAGGGAAACAGCAACCTCTCTGTACCTGCAATGAAGTCAGTGAGAAGACAGAGCCAGGACCTTCACAGCAGTGCGTGGTGAGACACACAGGGAATAGGTTGAAACAAGAGGTTCAGGCTGAATATGAAGAAGAATTTTTTCACCATGAAGACAGGCTGTCCAGAGAGACTGTGCAGTCTCCATCCTTGGAGGTTTTCAACACCTTATGGGATAAACCCCTGAGCAACATCCACTGACCTCATGGCTGACCCCAGTTCGAGCAGAAGGTTGAATAATAGACCTCCAGACATACCTTTCAACTTTATTAGTTCTACAATTTTCACAGAAGACCAGCGTTTGAGAAAGGTAGGTGCTATGGAGCAAGAACTCAGTTTGAAAGGGAAAAAAATTCTCCCACCTAATCTGATGATAGTAAGAGTGGTAATGGCTAACGTGCACTCAAATCTGCTATGTCTGTGGGGGAAATTGCTGGTGATTCTCATTTTGATAAGAGAAAGTAGGTAAGAATTTCATTATAACTGACGTCCTGGAGAGGTGTCTTTGGGATGAAGGCTGCAGGCTGTAGTGAATAACACAGCTGCACTGAACCTAAGCTGGAATAACCCTGGGTGCATATCAGGGTCTAACCTATCCAGCTATGTCTACCTGGACCGTGACAAGCACCCGCCACGTGTTACCTGTGGTTCGGTATGCGTGATCGTATACCCAACCTGTTGTAACCGAACCTGACCTGCGGCCTGAGCTGTGACATGCACGCTTCCCTCAACTGATCGCAGGTGTTGGCTGGTGGTACCACAGTGTTCTTCGGACCTCGATGGGAAGCCCGTCTGGTCTCTAAAGAACATTCTTGAGGGAAATTTTAAACCCAGAGTTTTCAGCTGAAGCAGCCGACAGCTTCAGCTGAACGGAGCGCTTGTGCCAGGCCCTGGTGTTGGGTTTGCACGCGTGCACGTCAGGACGGATGTAGTTGCACCAGGCTATGGTGGCTGCCAAGGGCACTCCAGGCTCGTGTGGCAGGTTCAAACTCCTCAGAGATCCAGAAAGGGGAAACTACTAAATAGAAGCGATGGCTTGTGCGACCAGTGTGTTTGAGGGGGGTAATCGGGTACATTCGTTATATTTTTGAGTCTGTTACAGGCTCCTTCCTGCTACAGCGAAGTCAGTTGTTTATTGGCAAGAAGTAGTTTGTCAAGTGGGACGATAAGGAGATCAGCAGTGGTGGTTTGCAGCTCAGGTTCGCCAGGTGAAGGATGAAACAGACATTGTAGTTTGTGTGTGGAAGGACAAGGTGCTTTGGTTTTTAATTGTGAACTGCTGCTTATGAACGGGAAAGCAGCTGTCTGGGAGGCTTTCGGTTTAGTTCCCAACTGATCACCTGCCAAAAGGTTCTGCTGCTTAAATACCCAGATATGGGTCCTCTGAAATCATCGCCCGGCACAAGAGCAAACCTCTGCTATGATTTTATGGTCTGGTGAAGGATTTGGCAATTCAAAGCTCTCTTCAGCCAGAGCTGGATCAAATGGCTTTTTTCCATATCTGGAAATTATATTACTCATGCCAGAAAGACATTAAAAAGCTGGAAAGTGTAATTGGGCTGTATGTGTTTCCCAGCGTGACATCCGCCATTGTTTTGTACAACCCCCCTGCGACGCGGGAGGGCTGACAGCTGCCTGGGGCTTTATTGGTGTTTTTTGTCAGCTCTCCCAAAGACGGCATTTGTTTGAGGTGTGGTGGCCACCTCGTCTTTGGGTTGTGTGACCGCACTGAGGTGACAAAGGTCCTGCTTCCCAGCAGAGATGGCAGCGTGAAGTGTGTGGTTATGTGGTTGTACATCTGTGTCGTGGTTTTACTGCAGCCGGCAGCTGTCTGGAGTCCATTGTAAAATTTCAAAGTAACTTTTTGGTATTTTTATGTGGTTTGTGTTCTGTTGTCCTAAAGTAATCCCAATTTCCCCTGACATTTAAACAACATTAACTTATTTTGTAAGCTTTAAAAAATATTTTTAAAATGGTAAATTGGCTAACTTCTAACTTTTTTTTTCTTTCAGGTTCTGATCTAAAAATCCTGAAGAGCCCTGATTTAATGCTCCTGGTACTGAGTTTCTTCTCTAGCAAGATGTACAGTTCCTTAAAAATTTGCATCTTAGAAGCCAGACAGTGCTGGTCCTTATTACTGCATTGCTTTAAGGACAGGGCTGCCTGGCTAGCCAATTTATCCGCTGTCTCTAGCAGTTGCAGCAATCTGCAGGAACATCCGCGGTTGCGTTGGTGGACACAACCAAAGGAAGCGTTAGCGGTTTGCTTCTGAATCCTGAAGCCGACAGGATGCTATTGCTACGGGACACCCTAGATGCTCGTTTGCCTGCCCATCTGGGGCTCGGTCCTAGCGGCGAGGACATTTTCTGGTTTAATTAACCTGGAAGCCGGTGCGCACGAGGCAAGCGCTGGCCGCACGCTCGCTGGGGGAGCGCTCGGCACCGGTGGGAGCTCTGGGGCTGAGGGGCAGAGCAGGGGACGGAGGGAGCAGCACCCCTCTTTGCTACACTGCCGCGAGCGCGCGTCGGGGCTGTGCGCTTCAACCTAGCTGCGATGAGGTCATCAGCCTTTTCTAATGCTTAGGTTTTTATTTCTGTTCCTTGCGGGTGACGTGGATTGCTGTAGGCACAGTCACTGTTTTATCTAGGCTTCTTAAAAATGTAGATATTTTAAAAAGCTACCCCGGTTTTGTTGAACCTGAATTTCTGTTGGTAAAGCTGGGAACTTCCTTCACAGATATAAGGAAGCCAGTCTAGAGGGATGAATGTGATACAAAAATCCCCCAGCAGATGGGGACTGGAATCAAAATAATATATTTTTTTTTCTTTTCTTTCTGTGTCTTTTGTTTTGTTTTTCCTTTTGTTTTTAATGAAGAACAAAGATACCTTCAACCTCTCAGTCTTCTGAAACTGAAGAATGACTTTTCACCGCCTGTCTCTGGAGCTGAAGCATCTGGTAGAGCTGCTGGCCTGGAGTGGTGCTTTGGGGTCATGTGTTACTGACCGGCGTCTCTCTGCCTGCTGCAGTTACGCATCTTTCCTCCCTGCTTCTCCTGGGCACTCTCTTAGGCCATTTTTTGCCCTCTCCTCCCCGCTTTTGTCTAGTTTTCTATCTAGTTTTTCTCCATTGTTAGTTGGTCCGTGTGAACAGTAAGATCTACATGAGCAGAGCGCTGCCTTCTCAAACCGCGTGCCCAGGTACAGCCTACCACCACGAGAGCCTCTAAATTAACACAAACAAAACTTTCTGAAATGCAAAGCCTGTACGCAGCAAGTGCCAGGCTGGATGGATGCACCGTGTCAAATTTTCTGTGCTTGTTCCCGAAGAGCGGAGCGGCGAGCTGGCTCCTGGGGTGGTCAGGGCTGATGCCGGCTGCTGCGGGCCAAGGTAAACCCTGGGGAGCCGCTGGTGCCCCAACGGAGGGGGACGCGGTTGAATGTAGCATCAGCAGCCAGAGCGGCTTTGTACCCTCCTTAACCCAAGGAAAGCTCTAAATGGTCGAAACGATTGTCATGGTTCATTTTTTACTCATGTTAATGGAGCAACGTTTCACTGAAAGCTGCCACAACCACCTATCAACAATCCCAAGTTTGAACTACAAAAATTTCTGTACACGTGGGAAGTTAGCAAATATTAGAGAGATGAGTAGGGGATGAAAAGAGCTAACAAGCTACTAAGAGATCGCTTTAGCAATTAGGACTGTACAAATAGATGAAAGCAGCATGCAGTCCTTTCAGTAACATGCTCCGCGAGGAAGGCAGAGTCTGTTAAAAAAATACAGACTAGCACCCATGCTGCTATGGACTTTCCATGGTTTAGTGATGATGGTATTTTCTACAGAGTAACTATAGTATACATGTAGTATATATAGTAAATATAGTATTTTCTAATCGCGCAAAAGGAAGAAAGAAGTCAAGCTCTCGTGAGCGCAGTGCCGATTCCTTGTATTTGTAAAGAGAAGGACTTTGAAACAAGCATGGACTTGCACGGCCACCAAGAAGGACGGCAGATTTCTAAACGCTTCCAGGCAAGAGCTGATTATCAGAGGATTGGCCTCGTCCTGTGCACACGTAGGACCTGGGGGGTTGCAATGCCCGGGGTGCTGGAGCGGGGCTCGGGAGGCTGCAAGCCGTATGGGTGTCTGGCGGGGTTTCTTGGTGGCTGCCGGGAAAGTCGTGCTGCTGCGGCTTCCTTTCTGTAAGATGTAAATAGCGCTGCTGGCTTCATTGCAAAGTGCTTGGGGACTGACGAATGAAGTTGTTTATTATATTGGGAGCAGAGTGAAATTGTAATGACTCTTGGAGGGAATTTTTAGAAGCTGCATTATCCTTTGAAAGGAAGATGAAATACAGAAATATGCCAGATGCTCTTAAGGATGTAAATAATCTCTTTTCAGACAAAATTGTTAAGCCCAACTTTCATGAGCTTTACTTTGGCAGGGTAATATGAGGGCATGTGGAAAAACAAACAGCAGTGTTCCTCCTTCCCTAGTTCCCCAGCATAAAACATTATATTATTCAAGGCACTGGCTTATTAGTCCCTGGCACAGATGTTGGGTGGCCTGGAGTCTCCACTGCTCGTCCCATCGGTATGCGTTTCCCCTCATTACAGCTAGCTGCTCTCCAGCAGCACAGATGCTTTTATGCTGTTTTCTTCTGCTGTGGTAGCACATAATGTACCTTGCAGCCTGTCTTTTTTTTTTTTT
>VXBL01003981.1:308336-350781 GCA_013400195.1 Aramus guarauna
TTCAGTTTGAACTACCGTCGCACAGTCCCCCCTCATATTGAGGTTATCAGAACCGATCAGAAAATATTCAGTGAGCAAGCAAGGTTTGATTCCCACCAGTGGGCACCGGGGAGCAGAGCAGCACCCGTGCTGCCTGCAGCTGGCGGAGGTGAGAAATGCCTCGGCGAGAGACCCGCAGCTCCTCGGCGCAGGCCCCGACACTGAACATCGCTGGTCCCACCGGGGAAACGCGGGCGGGAGCCACGAAGCACGGCTTGGCTCTCGGTCCTACGCCCGAGACCTGCGCTCAGAAAGAGTTGCGTCCAGTCTGGACAGATGTCATGCTGATGCCCCTGCTCTGGGGCAAAGGGGGGCTGTGCAAAACCAGTGACGAAATGGGGTACACAAAGCGTTTTTGCCATACTCTGCGTGGCTCCAGGAGAAGTCTGTACACCGACCTGTCAAGCGCAGGGGCTGCGGTGGGACAAGCAGCGGGGCCGTGTCCCTGGCAGGGGGGTGGTCCTGCGGGGCTCCCCACCCCGGTCGGCTGCCAGCGCTGCCCCTGCAATGGGGGATGTGATCCTTGTCTGACCGGGAGATCACGTTGGCGAGACCCAGGGACCTGCGGCGGGGTGGGAGGCAGCTGATGTCAGAGCGATGGACCCGTATCTGTGGCAACCAGAACAAATAAATAAATAAATACAGCGTGTCTGCTGGAGCGGGAGGCGTGCAAGCCGCTGCTCCCCAGCGCAGCTTCGCTGAATATCTCTTAAGCAGCTTAGCACCCTTGCTCCAGTTCATTACCTGAGCGCCTTTGTGTCTGCCCGGCGGCTGAGAGCATCCTGCCGCCGNAACCGGCAAGATGTTTATATAAACTGAGATGGAGACACCTCTTCAAGAAAGCATAAACCTTTACTGATACTGCTTGTACAGTCTGAAAGACACTTGAGGCACCCCGGTTTCTCGGCCACTCGAGCAGCAGCGTTTGCTGTTGTTTAGCGGTGTTTGTCTGGAAAGCGGGGTGGCAGTTTTGCCCTGCGGTGGCAGGGCTGGGGGTGCTCCCAGCTCCCTCCTCTGAGCAGGGTGACTGAGGTGCAGTGATTGCCTGAGCAGTCGCCCAGACTTCTGAAAGGTCAGCTCTAGGAGCTACTGTTCAAAGCCAGCACCTAGACGTTTTCTGCAAATATAAACTAAAGGTTGGGAAAGGAAGGGGCTGGGAGCCAGGATGTGGCTGAACAGTGATATTTTCAAGCCAAAGCTGTGAGGAACGCTGTGTGCAGCCCAGGTACCAGGGAGCTGAGGGGGCTGAATTAGATGTCTCACTGAGACAGCTGAAATATTCACACCGTCTTGCATACCGAGATGCAACTATATGTTTGCATGTTTTTCCTCTTTGGGGGAATGGAAAATTATTCTAGCATTAGTTTTGCTTTTATGTGATTCATGGTTGTGATTGACAGGTTCTTTGAGCCTGGATTTAAAAAAAAAAAAAGGTACAAACTTCATATTCTTTTTTTTTTTTTCCCCTCCACTTTTTGTCTGTGTAGTTGTTACACCTGAAAAGGAGCCAGATGCTAAGCAGTGTTAGCATCTCACTGAATCACTACTGCAAGCCACCACAATATTCTGAAGAAATAACCTTTGGAAGTGATTTTCAGTGCTTAAACACATATTCAGTGTCACCCGCACTCCCTAGGTGCGTGGGTCTATACGGTTTATACATGCATCTGGAGAGTTTCACTCATTGTCAGTACATTCATACTGCCTCAGCAGAAAATATATATCGTACAGTGGTGGCAATGGGAGCAGCGTCGTCTTTAAAAAACCTGTGTATATGTTTATGTATATGCAAAGCCAAGTTATACAACAAGCTATGTTTTTATCCATATATTCTCCCACACAGAGGATGCTTTTGGTCTGATGCCGCGTCCTCAGAAACAGCAGCACTGAGACCCTGTAGTGCTCGGGTCTGTCCCATGCAGCCCAAGTTTGCAGCAGTTTTGATACCCTAAACCTACAGTAAACAATCCAGAAATTTCACAAAACCTCCTCTTGGATGCTTTCTCCCGGCGCTATCACCTTTTGATTCGATCTTTGTATCTCTTGTGATGTATTTCTCCAGTTTTCAGTCTTCCTTACCATGACAGAGAAGTCTCCGATGGCTGTTTACAAGCCTTGCACCCGGGAGGTGTGCTGCACTTTGAGTGTGCCCTGCTTGGCTTTCATACTGCATCTGAGGGCAGAAGTGCAGTTTCGGTGCCCAGGCATGCTGTCCCGTCCTCCCACACCCCTCTCGTGCCCAGACCCAGGACAGGAGAAGGAGCTAACCCTCTTGTATCCCAAGCCCCGGTGGCTGCCATTTGGAGTTGGAGCATGTTCGCTGCCCCATCTTTGGTCTCACTGAGCAAGGACAGAAAAAAGGTTCAGGGGAACTCTCTGCCAGGGAGGGAAGGACATGGAAGGTGCTCGTTTTGAGCATCTGCGGTGCATGCCGAAGCCTAGGGACATGGGGCTCCGGCTGGGCACAGGATGCCTTTCGGACCCGCAGGCTCACGTGAAGCCCCCGCGGGCTGAGCTGCTCCCATCGCTACTTTCCTGACTGCCGGGGCCTGGATGAGAACACTAACTTACTGCAAGATTTAATGGAAGCTGTGCTCCAGCGTAGTGAGTTGTAGGAGCTTTGCTAGTCGAGTTAAGTAACATAATTTGCTTCTTCCTCAAGGGACGCTTGTAGCCTTGGGCAAGAAACGCTGCTGCTTGTAAAGCAGGGTTAATGATGCTTGTCTTGTTTACAGGAGTCCTGTGAAACCAAGTGATAACGCTTGGGTTATCCCTCCTCACCAGTGGCCATAAAACGTCACAGCTGCCTTTGGGGGAGCTGCTCTGCTGGCAGAGTGTTTTGGGCCAGGGTTCCTCCAACAGCAGCTGGCAGCAAAGACAGCACAACTGGTATTTTTTTTTGCGGAGTAAAAACATCACATTTGCAATTCTTAGCTCTGCTATTCATTGCCATGCAACCTGCAGAAGTCACTGTGCTTTTTTTCTTGTGTGTCCCCCCTCCCATTTCCCTGGAGGCAGGAGGGGTTTAGGCACATACCTGTCCGTACGGACGCGTGGGGCAGCACTGTGAGCAGCCAAGTGCTGTGCAAAAGCCGACAACTGCTCCTCCGGATGCACCCCCGGGTTTCTCCTCTTGGTGTTGGCCTCCATGAATCAGCGTTGCAGTTACAGAGGGACAGGGCGGATGGAGCAGCTGCTGCCTCCCATAAATACAATTGCACCTAGCATTTTAAAAAATGCTCATGGTCAACTACATCAGATGAAGGGAATTAAACAGAGGGTTTGACCTCTGTAAGATGCATAATGGTAGAAACCCATGGAAAAGAGGGGAATTGCTATGTCCCTTCTAAATGACCAAGCATGTGCCTTGCAGATGAAAGCACTTGCGTGCAGCATGCTGACGCTTTTCTACTGGGGTTTATCTGGCGTTTGGGCCTGTGACTGTGGTCTCTCCTTAGACTTGCTGTGCAGGATTTCTCTACAGAAAAACCACTGCTTGTTCCTGCAGTGCAGAAAGTTCGTAGTTTGTGCAACAAAGAGCAAGTCCAAACAGTGACTGCAGAACTTGAGGTGGGGGAGCCCCATGCAATGAGAAGAGACTGTTCAACAGCGTTCACCTCAGCTGCTCTCCTAATCAAAGGAAAGCTTCCTCCTTCCCCCTGCCCAAAACTAGACCGGTGTGTATGTGAAAAAGAAGCAGGTATAATATGAAAAGGCTCTTAATGATCATGTGTGGCATTTCCACATCTGACTTGTTTGCCTTCCTAAAAGGTCAGCCTTATCTTGGGCACATCTTTGCCGTCCTCCCGTTTCAGTGCTGTGATAATTTCCTTGTCACTCTGAATGTTGCCAGCTGAAAGCGGAGGATAGGCGGCAATTTAAACAAAAACTGAGGCTATTTTGAAGGTCCTAGAAACACTCAGGACTTGTGGTGTCAGCCAGCTAATTCCTAGAGTAAGGTAATGCCGCTCTTTCATCATCTGCCCTCAATGGTACGCTGTTTTATGGACAGTTACTACCCATTTCTATTTGGTGTCTTTTCCCCCTGAGCCACGTGCTACCTGCTCACCGTGCCTGTGGCCCCTGGGTGTGCAGAAAAGTGTGTCTTCCAGAGCAGAGCCAAACCTGTGCTTTTTCACGTTCTCAGTTTTCAGTGCCGGTGCAGGTTTTGGCAGCAGGGCTGTTGCCCATCAGCACTTGCTGCCTCGCCCCAGCTTTGTCCAGGGCTGTGCAGCGCTTTGCTCTCAGGGACGCCGCACGGGGATTAGCAGAGCATTTCCCCATCAGGCTCTTCAGGAAAAGTTCACCCATCCCAGTTCACTGATTTCAAATGTCATTTGTATGGGCATAAAAGCCACCGTGTAGTACTCTCTTTGGGTTTGATGCACTCCTGTAGGAGTTCATGGTCTGTATGCAGGGAATTGTACTTTTAAGGGGCTCTGCTCTGTGCCATGGCAGTTGCTGGTGGTACCCAGGTAGGACTTGAACGCTGTGTGAAGTTGACTTCCTCTAGGCAGCTTGCAGCTGGGCAGTTACGGAAAACATCCAGCATCAGGAGTGAAATGAGCAGCAGAAGATGGGGCATTTGTAGCCGCCTCATGCTGGCGCTCACTGGAACTGGAGGTGGCAACTGGAGGTTTTACATAGCGCTTTCTGTCATACCCTGGTGCAAATGGAGAGGAGAGTCGTTAATAGGATAGGAAGGGGAAAATGGAGAATAGGTTTTGGCTGATATAAAACCGAAGAGCCATTCTCATGAGCTGGGACACCTGCTTCCTTCATAGCACTTCGAGTAGCTGGAGACCAGATGGCCAGAAAATTAACTCTCAATGCCAGCCAAATTTGACCACTGAAGTTCAAAACGGTGCTCATGAGGGCTTGAGGGAGCTGTGATACCATGGATGTAGTTAAATTGAGATTTTGCAAGGTTTTTTGAGTGTCACTGGGCTGTGCATAGCTCGTATGAGGAGGGTCACAACTGAACAGCTAGTCCAGAAGGGTTTTCTGTAGGAGCAGTAGAAAGTTTTGCAGCAGAAGGAATGGGTAACCCGTAGGCAAACTGAATAGCTGTGTGTGAGCAAAGATGTCAGAGCAGTATGCCAGCTGTGGAGGCAGCAAAAGCCACACTTGCTTCCCTGCTTCCTCACATTTCTTCCTGAGATCAACAGATCGCAGTCTTTCTCCCCTGTCCTCTTTGCTTCTTTTCCGTACTTATTTTCTATCTTTTTCCTGGAGGACTTCAGTGCAGCTATGCCGGGCTCGCCAATTACCACATTGTGATTAATGTAGGCTTTATCCACTAGAATTTGGAAGTATATTTTGGGGCACTTACTCCCAGGATGTTTCAACTGTTGGAGACAGCTGAAAACTTTTTTCTATTGATCTGTCTCTTTGGTCTATTCTGGGTATCAGCATTGTTTGTGACTCCCTTTTGAAGCTGCTATTTCTGTTTCACCTTCTTTTTTATCCTGTGTTGAAAAGCTGTGACTGTGTATTTGGGTCATGGTGTTGGAGGGTTTCGATCTTAGATCTCATTTTTTGAAGGTTTTTAAACTCCTCTACCTTGATCTTTTCTGGGACATGCTGTCATCAATGAGTAAATAGGGGTTGTCCTCCAGACTTCATCGAAAAGGGATATCTTAGGGAAACCAGAATTTCTTCTTCTCTTCTTTGAAGTGTGAAATACCAAAGCATGTACAATTGTCACCCCCCTGCGCTTGCTGCAGCGAGCACGCTTTGACTACACCGCAGAGCAGCTCGTCTCTGTTCGCGGCGGAGCCGTGTCGTGCCCTGGGCGCTGATCTGCCGCCAGGAGACGGAGGGCACGTCATGCCCTGAGCCCTGTCGATAGTGATTGCCAAGCCTGCTCTTAGGGGAGGTAGCAGGCTGAGGAGGCAGTCCCTTGGCCACCACCCCTCTTCTCTCCTCTGCCGTCTTCTGCCCTTCGATGTTTCCTGGAGTAGATACCTTTATAGCTGTAGCTGTTGGGCAAACCACTTGGTGCTTCAGGGCACGGCAATTGTCCTATGGGACAAAAGGAGTGGGTAGGATTAGCCAACCCTGAAATGAATCCAGAATAAAATGTCTACATAATGGACAAATTTAAGGATTTGCATATCAACATTGCACACTTACTTTGCTGGAAATCTGTTATTTTTCTTTCATAATACAGTACCATAATATCAATTACAGAGGAAGACCTAGAGTTTGGGAACAATGTTTCCTTCCTCAAGTCAAAACAGTACGAATGACCTGCAGGTGCATTTACGTGCATCCTCCGGTGCTCAGGATGAACGTTTCACGTTAGTGTTAGCACCTCCTCAAGTGGTTATTATTCCCTCGAGTGTTATTATTCCCAATAACAAATTTTGTGACAAGACTTCTTTTAGAAGAAGATGGAGAGAAAAATAGAAACAAAATACACATATATTTTATTGGTACATTTGTAGAACTCTCTAAAAGTTCCAAGGACTCTGTAAAGCTTTTTGCTTAAAACCTACATTCGGGGTTTCTCTTGAACCGTAAAGACAACTCAAGCATTTCTTCAGAGTAGAGAGGGCAATAGGAAACCAGCAGAAATGGCCACGAAGGGAATTGGGGTGTGACATGCCCTGAGAAACGCTTATTGGCCCTTTTCTCTTTCCTCCTTTGGTCGCATGCTCTGTGTGAGTGCCTTTTGTTACCCTGTCTAAAATACATGGGAAGCGCCTCGTCTTCAGTGCTTCAGGGCACAAAACTGACGGCCTCTTCTGTGCCCGAACATGTGCACCACACAAGGAAGATCAAACATTGTAGCTCTGAGCTATCAGAGACTCTTTGTTCTCTCGCTGCAGCTTTCAGAATTAGATTTTATGTTAGAGAAAAATCAACCACATCTCTCATGATCTGCGTTATCATAAAAACTTTTCTCTCTCCTATATATCATTTGTATAAGCATCACTACTAAAGGCAGTCTGAGAAACAATGTTCACTGCTGAAAACCAACTGAGAAGGTTCCCCCCCCCCGAAATGAATCAGGACAGCGAGCAATCCCGGCACGGCACGCTATGCGCGTGCATCCAGCCTGCGAGCAGCAGCGCACGTGGCTGCGGCAGGTTGATGGGGTCTGGGGAAGCTTGTTCATCACTGATTTTAGGGGATGTTTCTGCAAGAAGATAAAAAAGTAATATTCAGCTCATTTTGGTTTTTGCAAAGGCTAAAGTTGATCATTATTTCACCATACCAGCCAGCAAACGCCAACTCCTACCTATGGAGTTTTGTTTGTTCTTTGTGTCTCTGAATGATAAGGATATCGTGAGGCTTTGAGATCACCAGACCGAGTTCTGACAGCAGCCACCTGTATTTGTAAGAGAGGGGGATGTTAGTCAACACTTGGATATATCTGAAATGCTTGAATGCTGAGGTCAAGCACAGGTGAAGGCTTCAACAGTTGGTATGAAAACAAAGATGCTCCCAGAGGAGTGCAGGTCTTTGAAGCATAAAATGACAACAAATTAGCTCAAAATCAATTTCAAAAGTATTTTTTAAATTGTAATTTGACTCTAGGAGTCTACTACATGGTCAATCAGCCAGGTAAGTTACTTTGCTTAAAAAAATAATTATTTAATTCCTTGTTTTTAGAAACTTGCTGTGACATGTGCTTGATTCTTTTTACTCTACTGGTGCTATGTCACGTTATGGTCATGTTAGTCTGACAGACTGCCTCACCATGTCACACATCCAATTACTTACTGTTCAGCTAAATGTGTCAGTTCAAATTCCTGCACTAATTTGTGGGTCCACAGAGAGGCAAGATGTGTGGTAGTAGTCTTCTAGTTGTACTTGGGTGCTGTTACTCCAGAGATAGCTCTCTCCTGTTTCAGAAAGTCCAGTTTATTTTGAAATCTCACCATTTCGTGCACCACCAGCAGCATCCTCCTTCCTGCTGTGCATTTTTGCCATCTGTGAACACCAACAGCTACATTTTGCATGATGGAATAGTTCCTCGTAGTCCCTGCGGGCACTGATGACATCGATATTAATGTTAAACTATTGATCTGTTCTTGGTTAACTGTGCACACTTACCTAGATTCACTCCTGTCTTCACAGCTTGCTGGCAATCCTTTAGAAGATATTTCTTGAAGTTAAACTTTTCCAGCTTTAAAATCCTACCAAAAAATCCTGTTCAAACGTCTTCAACTGGTACCCATGAAGTCTCGGCCAATTCCTTAATGCTTAGGTGGCTTTTCTTGCAGGTTATTTTGCAGAACAGTAACCTAAACCCCTACCAGACCACAGGGAATTTGCCCGGCTGGCTGGAGGTGCTCGCGGAGAGCTGGAGGAGCTCTGCTTCTCTGCACGTCTGGGGCTGCGTAAGGAAGCTGTCCAGAGGGACTCAGCACGGGATATTGATCAGATAACCATTCCAGAAAAGACTTGACTCCACACAGACCATTTTGCGTGTCCGCAGCATGTCCATTGCCTAATAATAAAACTGTATTTCTACTTTATTCCTCTCTTGATTTCCCCCCCTCCCCCCAGTACAACAGAAGTATATCTCCAGCTAAAGTTGCTGGATAAAGTTAATTTCTCACTCCATGGTATCTTTTTAACATCTTTGATGGAATAAATTAAGTGTTCTACTTTTTAATCTAACTTGGCTAGCTTTAGGTAGAAATAATGAAACTTAGGCTTCATAACAGGATCTAGTAGTTTTGAACTAGTTTTCAGAATTAAGTTACCATGTGTATTGTAAAACAGTTCATTCAGAGCTGAACAAACTTTTTGGTGAGAAGGTGCTGATAAATTTGAAGGAGGAAATAAAGAGGGGCCAGTGAGGAAGCCGGTAGCTCTTCATTATCCACAGCTGCTGTGTCTCACCATAGAGCAGGTGAGTTGATTTTTGTGTTCATGCGAATCATTGTTGGCTACCAAGAATGACGTGTATGGTCAGTGGATTTTGTTGGTTTTAATTACACGAGTCTAAATTAGTCTTAGAACAGCTAACTTGTGCAATGCAGTTTTCTGAAGATGAAGCTTTCTAAATAATACATGGTTTATAGTCTTCTCCTAGTAGTGATGAGTAACTGGTAAATACCGAGAGGGAACTGGGAAGCAATGGGCCTGGAGCTGGGCTCCAGCATACTGCATGAACAGAAGCTTTTAATATATTCGCTGTAGCTCTCCTTGCATGACATACTGTGCTTGCAACAGGCCTAAAACCCAGGTGCTGATAGGTAAGTGTCACCTCCTCTCGGAAGCTGTGATTTTGCCCTGCACGCTGAAGGCAGCGTGGTTTGCTGGTGAAGGCAGTGGTTTGCTTCCCAGGTGTGTTCTTCAGTGTGCACAAACACACTGCCACGGTTTTCCGGTACGTGCATCCCGCACACCGCCACCACCACCTAAAATTTCACTCCTTTTATCCTGAGTGTGCGCAGTGTAAACTTCTCTTTCTCTCTGGCACTCTCTGTTTTTCTTCTCTCCTTCCTAGCAATCCCTTAAATGTATTTAATTAGTGGGGATTTTGAAATTCAGTTTGGGCCACTCATGCAAGAAGCGTAGGAGCCGGTCTGGGCTATGAACCCAGGCTGAGGCCAAAGCCCATTTAAGTCCCTCCTTACAACCCTTCTGTTCTGCTAATCACAGTAAGAGGATTAGCTTGAGGAGCACGGGATGTTGAATACTACAGTCAAAAGATGTTCATATCAGACTCTGGGCTATTTTCATTCACCCTTCTGCAAATGTAAAATGACTCCCAAAGCATTGGGTGAACTGAGATACAAGGCAATTTATTCATGCTTGGAACATATGTGTATATGTAGCAAGAAAAGGAACTTTGGACTAAAAAATAAGAACTGGCCTTAAATCTGGCCTAAAAGAGCTGAGATTTAATGTTCCAGACTTGTTACAAGCCAGAGCTTTCGCTCCCACTCTCCACTCGTATTTGGAAGGAGTTGTATCACCCAGATGTTATTTGCCTTCTCTTACGAAAAATAAAGAGCAGCCGTACAACATCCCACTGCTTTTGTTGGTGTCTGCATTGTACCTTCTCTGAAGGTGGGCTCCTCCCAGCAGCTCCTAGGGCAGGTGGGCTGCTCTTTGCAAGGGAGCTGCGGCTAAGCCACTGCTATTTCTGTCCATGATTTTTGGAGCTCCTAGCGTTGAGCTTCAGTCTGACTATAGGGATTATTAAATGCACCATCTTAAATACGGCATCATTAAATGCAAATGCGCTTGCCTTTTGCTCGGGAGGCTGGGAGGGAAGGCAGTGATATTTTCCTGATACTTACTGTCTCCTCTGGGCGTCAGCTCTTGGATGCCGATAAGGCAAAGGGAAATGCTGGCCCTGCTGCCCACTCCAGCGCTCCTGAGCAAGTGAAACCAGAATTTGTCCAGCAGGCATCCTCCGAGGCAGGCTGGGACTGCAGGCACCCCGAACAATTGTGTCTGTGCCTGGGTGGGCGATTGAAGCTCAAGTGTGGTGACCAAACTGTTTTGTTCGCTGTAATGCCTTTACCATATGCTATGTACATTTGATATATTCACTGGAAAATCTATATGGACTAATAGGTTGTTTTAAAATGTAATCAGGGTAAGATGTCTGCAAAAGAAGAAGCATTTGTTTTTCTTACCCATCGCAGCGAGTTTTTTCTGTTGTCTAGATTTGCTAACGTAATGCAATGAGCTGCTGAATTAAGTAAGGATGCTGTTTGTGTGGGAGACAAGTTGTGTCTGTTCCCGTCTCAGCGCACAAAAATGCAGCTGTTTAGGTCAGCTCTCATCCTTGGTTGACAAGTATGGGTGCTCTGCTGCGTTTTCTCTGCTCGTCCCGTGTGAAGCGCTCCCGCCCAGCCTGGGGAGCTGTGCAGCTGGCGCAGCCCTGGATGGTGGGTACTGGGTGACGCTGAGGCTGCTCCTGCTGTGATAATCCTGCTTTTTAGAGGAAGCTGTGCATTTATCTTTGACTCAGCTTGATTATTTTTTTTTTTTGGCATTGACGATTATCTCTCTGCTTAAAGTCTCTCTTTGCTTTCACTTTGCCCCTGTTAAACTGTGGGATTGCCTGCATGATTTGAAATACGTGCCTAAGTCCCTTTTTTGTGGATTTTATGAATCTTGCCAAGAACAGCATTGCAAAGAATATTAGTTTGCATCTTATCTGTTACCTTCCTGGCTGGCTGGCTGGTCCAGACTGTCACAAAGAACAGCTGCTAGTATTTCTACGCATTTAGCATTCCTGCGTACCGAGCAGCATAAAAGTGCTTGTGCCTCCAGTCGTGGTATGATGCAGCGAATCCTTTTTTTTTACTAAGTTTCTCTTCACCACTCTTGTGTAGGTAGTTGGAAAGTCAGGGTAGGTGACTTTGATAAGAATAGGCAAGGAGAGAGGGAGTGATAAAACAGACTATTTAGCAGAGAACAATACTAGAGGCTTTAATGAGCCTCTTCTAAGATTCAGACTTTTAATACGGTGCAGAAATTATGCAAAAAGGTTTCCAATGTTACTTGGATTCTGTCCACGTGTACCGTCAAATTTTTCCATGCATAAGTTACAGCAGGTCTGTAAGTTATAACTTACTTTTTTGTTTGAGACAACTGAAAAACCTATCCCTATGCAACGAACTGTGCAAAGCCGTACTCGGGTCCCACGGCCTGTGATACGGTGAGACTGTTCTTGCACGCTTGTTAGAGTCGCTGAACATTCGCCTTCGCCCGTATGTTGTGCACGAGGGGGTCTCGCTGCCCTGCTCTGCCAGAAGCAGTGAGAACAGCAAAGGAATCAGGGGAACATCTCGCTGTAGCAGCACCGATTTGTTTAAATTTGAGTTCGGCTTTATTGTAGTTACAGCCTTCTGGGCTGACATTTAACTGCAGCTTCGTGCCCTCCGCCCTGGCCCCAGATGGGCTTATGAGTACTCTGCTCTATGGATTTTAAAATAAAAATAATCTCATAATATAAGACACAGAACATTGCCAAGGGAGCAAGAAGTGTTATCCAGTACGTTTTAGCTCCGAGAGCTGCCAGCGTGCTGCTGTCTCTGCCATCCTGCTGGTCCTGAAACTGTGAACCTTACCTTTCCTTCGGGGTTTTTCAGACCTGGGTGTCGTACAAGACTTTTAGGGCCACTAGATGAGTCTTTTTTTTTTAGCCAGAATCATAGTCTCATCCCTCAGTCTGGAAAGGTGTTGGTGCAGGAAATATGCCTTTAAAAATACACAAAGATTAGGAAGATGGCTTGCTTTCTTCCATCTCTTTCAAGTCTTCCCCTTTTTTTCCCTTTTTTTCTGTTACTTTACTGTCTTGTCTTTTCTTTCCAGTTTTACTGCGATTACATCCCTGGTGATGGACCATCAGAAAAAAAAATAAATCAGATTTGTGTTGCACCTTGGCAGCAGACAAGGCTAGAGAAAGTGAGGGTGGATCTTCACAGCTGTTCACTTGGTGTAGCCCTTGCCTGAGCTGTCGCGTGGGGGATTCGAATGCCTTCTGAATTAAATCTGTGCTGTCTCACTGGTGCATTATCTGACAGCTGGCCAGAGCAATATGAGCTGTGACGCTGAGATATTAATCACGGTCTGAAACAGTATTACCTTGTGGTGGTTGTGCAGCGAGCACAGCTTTGCAGTGCTGAAAGCCTTGCATGTGCAATGGTGGGGTTGCAGCCAGGCATCTCTGCAGTAGGGGACATTTACATCCTGACTGACCTTTTTTTTGTAGATTTGGTTTTATTGGTTTGTTGGGGGCTTTTTGTTTGTTTATTTGGTTGGGTTTTTTTTAAATTAGAAATGCTTCTTGATTACCTAGTAACAAAAGCTAACTTTTTATTATATTAATTAAAAATATTTTAAAATATGGGATAAGCTTCTTTTCCAACTGGGCACTGTTGGCAATGGCAAACTGGCATGTTTTTTTTTTTTTTTTTTTTTAAGTTTAATCTGAAACAATACAATTTCTTAGCGGTGAGTAACTGACGACATGCTGATGATGATATGTGCTGGTGGGTGGTACAGCTTTTGGTGGAAATGCCTCTTAGGACCGTGCCGCCCCAATTTTTGCTGCCTTCTTACATTGCATGTACTGTTGCCCCAGAAGAAGCTTGTTTTTAAATGAACTCTTTTGCAGAAAAGAGAGGGGACTACGCATGCTGGGGCTCTTTCTATGCAATACTGTTCTTTGAATAATGTCTGTTCTCAGGGCACACCGTCTCTGTCAGTAGAGAGGTGTTTAGTCTCAGACTGAAGAAATATCAGCTGTGAGGTGTGCAGAAGATGAGTTTGTCTCTTTTTTCGTGTCGTTTTGTTTTCTTTCCTTTAACCACGCCATCTAAAATAGAGCACAAGCAGGAAAAGGCACCATCAAACAGTGACTGCCATGCGAAAGCAAGTAGGGGCGTAGATGCTGCCAGCAAAGCTTCTCCCAAGGACCTGGCTCCAGAAGCCGGAACAGGCTCAGCTCGTTCCGCGTTTCCTCCAGCGCTTATGCGCAGAGCTGCAAACTGCTCTCTCGCACCGTCCCTCGCTGTGCAGTCTGTCTGGATGGGACCGCTGACTGCATCCCGAGCTCTTCTTCCAAAGGAAATACAAAGGAAAGACCAGCACCTCATTTAGGAAATTGGGTGGGGAGAGGTGCTGAGGGCACTCGCCTGCCTTTCCTCTCCCCCGCTCTCAAAATACCTGTTACCAAAGGGTAGAGGGAATGGGGGACCCCCCTCCCAGACATGCAACCAAATCCTACTCGTGGCTTCAGCTGCCGTAAGCTCAGGTAGCTCCCCTGCCTCAAACCCTGAGTACGCATTCTCTTTTCTCCCCTCTACCTGCCAATATATATCATAGTCAGCTGCCTTGCTAGGTTCCGCAAGGCAGAATTCCTTCACAATTTTTTGATTAAATCAACTTCGAAAGTTCTATTTAATTGAATCAATACACCTCATTCCTACTTCCTCACTTAAGGCACTCATCAGAAAACATTACTCTCATCTGGAAATTAGATCACATCCCCTGGAGGCTGCATCATAAAAAAAATACAGTCCATGACTTCAGCGGCCCCACGGACTAGAAAACAGTCAGCTCAGCTCTTCAGCTCGTGGCCGTAACTGCAGCTGCTCAGCACTCTTTGTAGCAGAGTTGCCTGGAAAGTTAGGAAATGCATCTATAGAAAATGGACCAGCTATTACGAAGCTTTGGAGAAGCCAGTCCTGGGCAGTTTTCCTGCACGTTTCCCCCTGTTTTGAGCCTGTTTTATGAGCAAGCCCCCCAGGTGGCTGTTTGGTTGCCAAGAATAAGTGTTACCGAGAAGTGTTACTCCAGAGAGCTCAGTCACACAGCACTGAGCGCCTGTGGCAAAAAATAGCTTTATGTAGATTGCATGAGTTACTGAGAGGAAGCTGAATTCCCTGAGGCTTTTGTAGGAGGAGGGAAAAAAAAAAAAAAGGCTTTTTTGTCCAACTATGTCATATTCATGCAGTCATGCCAAAGCACGATGGTGTGCTGCTCCTGCTTTTCAGAGGCATCAAGATTAATTGCTTTTCTTCAGAGAACAAGATACCTGAAAGATGTAGTGATTAATGACATAGCAGGCTTCCCCCCCTCCCTGCAGGTCAAGCCTTCATGAACAAGAACCAGGAGGCTGCTAGCACAGGGCTGGGATTTCTTCCTGAGACCTGCCAGATCCAGAAATTTAAATTTTTTTATTTTTTTTTTTGCACTCTGTGCATTTTTCCCTTAATAGAAACTGTCATCTGTAGTTGAGACTATCACATTGAAATGTGAGGATAGTGCAGAAGTGTATGTAATTTAACTAATTCTGAGCCTGCTCATCCCCCTTGCTAAAACAGACAACATTTTTAGCAGCCCTATCCTGTGCTTTCTAGCCAGCAACCTTTTGTTATAAAAACAAGGCAAACCTCCATCGCTTCTGCGACTGCATATCCCTTGGCTGGTGCTGAAGGGAATCAGAAACACGTTGTCAAAACCAGACCCTCATCGCGCTAGATCCTGTGCAAGCACCGTGGCTGGGTTAGTGTCATCAGGGAAAACACACAGAAGTAGAGACTGATTTTTGAGTGCTGGGTAAAAGTGAATGTTGCTGGGGAACATGAATAAATAGTTTGTGAGAGATTGCACATGCACAGGCCCAGGAGTGGAAACTGCCTCCTGATTTCTGAATACCCACAGCGTGGGGGTTCCAGCCAGGTGAATTAAACCCCAAGGCAGAGGTGGAAACTGGGTTACCTCCTTCAGCCTGGGCTACGGCTGGTGTGGTGTCCTCAGCGGTGGTGTCCTCAGCGGTGGTGTCCTCATGTGGCACACTAGCCCCAGCACAAACGTTGTGATTTTTTAAAATGTGGTTGCATAGAGTGGGGGTTGCATCCTGTGAATTGGACATGTGGGATTTGGGTAAGCAGTTTAATACATGTGTTGTTGTAGGTAACCGAATCTGATTCGGCTGACTTTGATGTTGGTGAAACACGAGACATTTCCTACACCACGCACAAGAGAACAGGACAGATAAAGTAGCTGAACCAACAATTTTTCATGGACTTATTACCACTCTGGTATTTATGACTCAGCAGGTTTTTCTTTATAAGCCCCCCATAAGGCGCAGATTTTACCAAGTACTATTCTTTTGCTCAAGGTTTCAGCACATTTTAGGTTTCAAAGAAGCGATCTTCTAACTCCAGTTCTGCACTGGCTGCATAAAAGTAATTTGTTACTAAGTCATCAGGAAGAAGTTGAAGATAACTCACATATGTTCATCTGGAAATACCTTGTAAGTTTTTAAATGCAAAATCTTGGAGCAGGCAGAAGGAGCATGGCTTTGTCTTCAAGGCTTGATGACATTAAAAGAAATGCTTGTTTTAGCCATCACAAAATAATTGAGATACTTCTGAAAGACTGTTTCAGCTTTTACCCTCTTGTATGTTGAATGTGAAACAGCTCCAGTTATTAACAGTTAACTTTTGTCATAAATATCTCTCAACTTACGAAGACCTGTTTGCCAGATACATGATAATGCCTTGTTTGCTATTTAAATAGCAAAATGATAAGATGTTAGTTACTTTACTGTCACTAATTAAGTAATTAATTCCTCTGGGAGATATGTTGCTTATTTTCTCTGATTTTTCAGATAAGCTGAGTTTAAACCCAGGTCACTTGAATTTACTTTAGCCATGGTTGAGTCAACAAGTTTGCAATTAGTGACCCTTTTTTACATAACAGATTTCCAGTCTTGTTCTGATTAAGCTGCGACTGAAGCAGAGCATCAGTCTGCTAAACAAATCCAGGCATGTTTTTCAAATGATAGCCCTGGCGTATTGTGAGTGAGCTTAGTTAACCAGTCCTCAGAACCTTTGATACAAAAAGCCCATTTAAGAAAAAAAACCAGCAAACCAAACAACCAAAAAACAAACCAAACAACCAAAGGATAAGTAACTAGGAAATCTAGCTTTTTAGAAGTGTAGGGAATTAGTAACATTTTGGCTGAATGCTGATGAAGACCCAATGTGTTTAGAGAAGTGCTGAAGTTCCTTGTTCTCCTTAAAACCCTGCAGGCAGATTTTCATTCCTGTGTCATTCCAGATCCTCTACTCAAGAAAACATAAGCCCGCTATTTCCACACACAGGCTAGGAAGGGGAAATATATGAATAGCCCCAGGTCCTCATGGAGAACTGAAAGCGGAATGGTTCCTCTGACCCGTGGCGTGCAGGAGGCGTGACGTGGCCAATGCTGTGCTTGGTTGCCGGTGGCTCCTGAGGCTGGTTGGTAAGATATCCTGCTATAGCTGGTCCTTGCACTCCACTGAGCAACAAAATATTGACTGAAAAATGGTTGTATAAGAAACTGCGGCCACACCGAGCTGGCCTGAGGTTCAGAGGCGCAAAGGGTCTTGGAGGGGTATGTTTTGATACCAAAACATTTATTTGCGTTACGCAGTCATTTTGCAATACTGGCAAAGGCTGGCGGAGACAGGGAAGCACTGAGTGTCCAGCAGTGTGATTGGCATTTTCAGAGCTGGGCTTGCCAGATGCCTGGGTTTCAAGCATTCAGTTCAAATTGGGGTCTGGAGCACTGGAAATCCGGGGAAGCCCGCCTCACAGCAATTGCAAAACGGGGGGCACGCTGCTTCACTGCCATGCTCAGAATGTCACATCTGCTCCCTGTTCATACTAGCAAGGGACAATTTCTGAAGTATATCCTTCTTACAGAGCTGGCAAGAGCCAGATACCCCCAGCAATGCTGGGGTTTCATACTTTGACACCTATTGAATGGATTATGGCTGACGGAGCAATCAGAAGTCATAGAGTCAGTGTCATGCGTACGTTTTGCTCAGATGGCCTTGTTGGAGGCCTACTCGCAAGCATCACCCTGTGTTGAAGAGTGACTGGCTGAGTCCTGACAGCCCTGCTGGTCTTCTAATAAGGGACTTTGGAGCAACCAGAAGTGATTTAAATAGGAACCTGAGCCCTCAAATAACAATAAGTGATAAGAAAAACTGCGGCAAGTGAAGCTAGTCTACAATGACACCATATTCCCTAACTCACAGCAAAATGTTTCACAAAGCAGCCTCTTGCTCTCATTAAAAATACACTGACTTTAATATCAGAAGTTTCAATGAGTTTGTGCTGTGCCTGATCAAAGGAGAACATTTCAATCCAAATTCTGCATTATAGCAGACTATGATCTATATGAAAGAACAAAATACCTCCCTATAGACTTTTCTTTAGGCCACTTTTAAGCAGGGGCATGGGGGAATTTAGCAGAATTTGTCAGAAGTTTGGGAGAGAGCAAAATAAATCAAAAGCTTTAGCCCCAACCTCCACCCAAACCCTACAGCCTTAAAATACTGAAAATACACTTTAAAATGTGGACCCCTGCCTTTAATTCTATTCAGCCAGTGATGAGGTGTCATCTCTTCAAGACTTTGCAGTGAACTTGGTGCTGGGGGTTAGACAGCCAGGTGCATCTGGCAGGTGGGACACTGTTTTGGGAAAAGGACCGTAGGGTTGGATGAAATGGATACAGAAATAAGGGAGCCTGGCATAACCTGGACAGGCACCGCAATATAACTCTGACACAAGTCTGAGTAAGACTCTGAAACCAAGTCTGCCTGGGAGCGGTTTTGGATATTGGAGCTGGAAAAGTTTTTCTGATGTATATTAGTTTGGGGAGAGAAAACCAAGCTCTCAGCTATAATTTTCTCCTTCCTTAATCAACTTATCAGAGAGATGAGATATGAGAATGTGCAGCATGCAGAGCACAGGTGAGAGACCCAAAGACAGGTATTCAAGAGCTCTGCCAATATTCTAATTTATGCTATGTGATTTCTTTATTGGTTGAGAGACTTGGTCAAATAGAACAAGTGGGTATTTTATTCAACTATGATTGTACTGTTTGAAATATATTGGGAAAATGAATAATTGATATCTCATAAGACTGGCTAAATTTGGAGAAAAAAAAAAAGTTCAAATATTTTCAAGAGCCTATAAAGTAGTTTAAATAATAGATGACTACATGTTACTGTGTTTCACCACCCTCCCACCACCCCCCTCCATAATACATTTTGGGCATGTATTCATTTTCTTAAAGTGCAAATATTCTAAAAGAAAAGACGGTGAAAGAAATATTTAAAATTGGAAATCAGCACAAGTGCCTTGCTGTAGGCCAACAAGAAATGGAGAGCAAATTCTTCATGAAACAACAGAGTAAACTTCCTCCCACGTTACACCAGTGATATCCCCCAAAAAGATGGTGACAGTGTAAACAAAGGATGCTGTGTACAAACCACTGAAGGGTTGTACATAATCATGTTATGTGGATACATATTATGCTGAGATAGGATTGTTTTCTTTGCCAGAAAATTCAAAATATTTTTAGTTCTTTATGTGGAGTAATTGTAGTCAGGTTTTTTGGGTGTTTTTTTTGTGAACATGTGCAAAGTATCTGTCTTTGGCTTAGCAAACAGATACCCTAGTGGAAGCTGTTACCCTTTTAACTTGCAATTTTTTTGGGGTGGCCTTCTGTCTGACAGCTGTTTCTGCTGCACAAGGGTGTTGTTGAGCACACCCCAGGTATGGCCAGAGATGGTTGCCCTGACAATTCACTGCTGATGAGTCAGACTTGTTGTCTAGGCAACTGCCTTCAGCTCTAACTGGAAAACGATGAGTTAAGACCAGAATCTTAAAACTGCGAGGCCTCCAAGGATGGTCTCATCACACTCAAGGCTCTTCTAAACCTTAGTCTTTACAGGCACGTGCTGTAAAGGCGCAGTCTGAGGACATAAGGGGGAATATGGCATCAACGGGAAACGGCAGATGATTTGCTGCACCGGAGACCTGCAGCCTCCTCCACAGCGCAGGGATGGGGGAGCGGGTCTGATGCCTGGGCACGGACTCCGAATCCCCATGAGAGGATGCAAAAGGTGGAGTGGGAACACCGAGTGCCCTCTCGTGCCTTGCAGATGCCTGGCATTTCTCTAAATGATGCAAAATGTCAAAATCTTTCCCTGCTGTTAAAATTTCTGTGCTGGGCAGAGCAACCTTTTAGAAGGTCCAGCACAGACAGTGCTTGGTAACTTCGTGAAGAGAAGACTGTTTAGGAACAGCTCTTGAGGATCGTTTCTCAAAAAGAAAGCATAAAACCTGCTATTTCTAGCTTTTCACTATAGATGCGTGCAGCGTCCTACTTATGTGCAGTACTTTATAGCAGGTTCCATTTCCAGTCTTGGGGCCAGCCTGGTGTAAGGGACAATGCCAGAGGGCACAGATAGATTTCCTTGTTCTTCTTGGATACACGCCTCTTCAAAAAGTTTTCAAATAGACTAGCTGCTTCTAACACAGTGGTGGCAGGTTGCTCATTCAGAATGACATGAAATCCGCTCTGACGTGAGAACCTCACCACACACACCTTTGAGTGTGCAGCTGGGCAGCTGCTAAATAACATGAACGAGGAGTACTGAACCTGGAAAATTTACAGGGACAGTGTGTGTGTATATATTGATCTTTGATAATGCTGAGTGGGTTTAAACCAATGTGCTGGATTGACAAAGTAATAATTTCAGGAATTTGTGTAAGCGATGAAAAAATGCACTTCCCTCTCGTGAACCTACGGCTGTGGTGAGGGTGTCTTCTAGACCCGTGCTTTACCTGTGAGGATGCAACTGTGGGGACTGCAGGTGCTCTGTACCGGGGAATGTAGGGGTGATGGTCTAAAACACAGGTGCTGGGGCAGAAAAGATGGATGAAGCTAGCAGACTAAAGAGTGAAATACAGGAAGACAGGCAAGTGAGAGTCAAAAAACCGTATCAAGCATCATCTGGTAAAGGTTCAAAACCAGCTTCCTCCCTAGGGGAGCTCCATGCAGAGCCCATCTCCAGGGACTCAGCGGTTCACTCCTGCCCCTTGCGAGCATGGCTGGAAATAAAGGGAGTGCTATTTGGTAAGAAGCTGAGCTGGCTATTGAGTGGAACATAGAGGCTTTCATTCTATTTTGTCCCAGTAAGCATGAATTATCTGTCTGTATTTATGAGAGCGGCCAAATGTCTGTCTTCTACATTTGTGTTGACAATCTGTGTGGCCACACAGACACTGTAGTATAAGCCTGAATAATAAAAATTTAGGAAAGGATAGTCTTTGGAAATAGAACATAACCCAAATTGGTTTGGTTTTGTTTTCTAGTAGAGCAAAGACCATTGCTTCTGTATAGTTTTCTTTGGAAGTCAGTGAAGCCTGCGTAGATGAGGGTTGCAGCTGTTAACGTAACAACCTGAAGCTTCTCCCCTTACAATGTTGAATTTTACAGGCTGGTGTATATAATATAAAATCTTTCCACTGCTAACCACAGTAACACATTACGTCTGTCAATACAGACAGATGAAGCACATTTTGTATAAGCGTGTAGAAACGGTCACCTGAGACCTCTGAGGCAGAACAGCTTTTTGTTGCAGTGCTGCTACCAGAGACATCAACAACCCTGACAGTCCTAGTTTCCTGCTGAAACTGAAACATTTCGTGGGAATAGATTAATTACTGCTAATAATCTTGATAGAATGCTATCAAAATATCTTGTTTTGATTTATATGGAATATAGAATGCAAGTCAAAACAAATCACTGGTGCTTGAAACAACATACTTTGGAGTTTTAAATTGAATGTTCTCAATTCTTCATTAAAATGAGTTCTTAGCAAAAAACTTGGAATTTCTAATGTGGAAAATTGTTTCCAATCCATTCCAGCTCGTAGTTTTCTTTCCTCTTTAGCTTACAGTTTGACCAAATCTAGCCAAGGCATATAAAAGAAAACTTATTCTTAAAGTGGTGATTATTGATGTTTGTGAAAGCTCTTTATGAATGTACTATTGGCTCTAGATTTAAAGCCTTAAAATATATTGAACTACTGAAACTTTTGGAGGTCCACCTAGCATTGTGCTGTGCCTGAGATGCTGAGAAAGATTTTCATTCTGCTTACCAGACACATCAAATTCTAAACCCATCACTTTTCTCTAGGAAAAGATGCTCTGCCAGACCTTCTTAAATGTGGTGCTGACTGCTTTGCCAGGAAAAGGTAACCTGCCGTGGCACGGGATCCTGCCACAGCTGTAGCTCCCTGCTGTATTGCAAGAGGATTCATGGGATCTGAAAGCAAAATAAATGAGGTCTCCTTTTTTTTTTTTTTTTTTTGGTATGATGTCATGCATACTGCATTATAGCTATATAGGGTAGCTCAAGACCTACAGTCCCACTGTGTCTAGGTTTTTCCAGGCAAATCCTGGTGGTTAGATGTACCGGTGTGTCTGGGCAGCACTGGCTTGCAAATCCGGCTTTTAAAAGTTTGGTTGAAGTGAAATGCTGATGAATGCTGGCTCAGGCTCACTGTGCTGGTTTGGAAATTTCCTCTTCTGTTGGACTCATGTGATAAATATCGCCCTGGCTTGAGTAGCCAGGCTCAGTGCTGAATTTCAGTAAAGACCTGGAAGTGTAATATCAGAGTCTGTCTGTGGGAATCTCTTATGTTTAACATTAAAAGATATTTCACATTTTGCAGCAGTGCATGTGCTATACAGACATGAATGAATACTGGCTTCTTAAAAATAGAAAGTGAAAAAGGAAACACTTTAGCTTATTGAATTGAGTCAAAGTCCATGGAAGAATGTTGTTTATTCCCCTGGGCTGAATTTGAGGCATTTTGTAATGCCTTAGGCTTCTGAACAAAAACTGCAGCAACACCTGGCTGTTTTGGGGTTTTTTATTATTCTTTTTTTAATCACCATAAGAAATAAAAATTACTTATGGCAGCATTTAACTGTAACTATAAACAAGATTTATTCAGCACCTTTACAGCTATTTGCCTCTTTTGGACTTGCTTTATATGATACCTTTGCATCCGTAAATATTCCAATCTGTTTCTGTGAAGCTCGCATAGCGCTTCAAGAC
The DNA here is from genome assembly GCA_013400195.1 of Aramus guarauna. NCBI lineage: Eukaryota > Metazoa > Chordata > Aves > Gruiformes > Aramidae > Aramus > Aramus guarauna. The sequence continues at coordinate 330,781 of VXBL01003981.1, forward strand.
TTCTCATAAGAGCAGCGAAAGCAGCCAAACTAGTAGCTGTGCAAATATATTTAAAATCTCACTGTGGCTCACACAGGAGACTGGCAAACATGACAGAGGAGGTGTTTTATCAATGTGTTGCCTGGTAGTTAGCGTGTAGGTGAACGCATCCAGACTTGCTTTCCTGCTGGCATTAAATGGGTGAGGGAGCTATTTTGGACCACTTTTAAAAATGCTCTGAAATTCTGCACGCTGTCCTAAGGATTACTAGAGCTAGTTGCCATAACCACAGAAGCCATTATTATTTACATTCAGTAACTGATTTTCCCAGTTTAACTTCATTGCTTGGCAGCTTTATTTACTTCCAACTTTTCTGTGTTTTCCATAGATGTAATGAGCATTATGGTTTTCTTGGTCAGTGTCAGTTTAAATTATTCTAGCAGTAAACTTTGTACGTAAAGAAAAGTGAGGTGTAGAAGCATAATTTGTTGGATGTAGTAACCTATCAACTAAGTCAAGTTACAAGGTGAGATGTAAGGAATTTTCCGTATGTAAAGTGGAATGAGGAAATCCTCTAAAACCCAGTCTGCACTTCAAGGCAACTATCCTTTGTGTTTTCTGCACGTACGTATTGTAAGACAGTGTTTTAGCAACTAAAGTAACAGGGAATGTAATCTGCATTCCCTGCACAATTAAGATGTTAACACCTCTATTAATAGGGGAGAAAACGTGGTGCCAATTTTTTGTCTGAGAAATAGAGATGCCATATTGAAATATATCAAATAATTAATATCCCTGTGTTGAATCTCCTGGTGTCTCCAAGTCCTCCCATAGCACTCCAACTTAAAGCAGAAAAACTTACTTATTTTTCTAATTGAAATGAACAGCACCTGTCATTATAGACAGAATGTCCTGCCATAAAGTTTTTAGATGGAGCATTTGCCAATCTTTCCAGCAAACTTTAGTTTCGTGGCACCGTCAAGGGGTAGTTGAAGGTGCCAGTAAGCAAACAGTCAGGCAGGTTAGTGATTACAGGTTTATGGCAGACCTCTCTGTAAAGCCCGTGGAACTGAAAACCACACTTCTGATGGGGAGGGAAAGGAAGGAAAAGCTGTTCTGGGGGCCAAGAAGTGGCTCTCTGCTTGTCGGCTGCAGTGAATCCGTACCCTGGCACTTGGAAGGGGTGTAAGGGGCTACTCATTTTATTTGGGATTCTTGGCAATTATTCTGAATAGCAAAAAGCTCTCTGTGTCTGAGGCTGCTGAAAGCAATGATTTGTCCAAACTTGAGCTCAGGTGATTGAAGAGGGATTTTTCTTCCCTCATTCTTTTCCCTGGGTGTTTTAAAAAAGTATAGTATTTGTATATAAATACTTGTTCTCCAGGATTTGGGAGTTTTGCCAAGGACTGTTCATCTCTTATTTAGTCAAAAACCAGAACCCTAGATATGATGAGCTTTTCTCTCTCCTCCCGTTTTTAGTCTGTCTTTACGCCTCAAACCATTTTCTAGTACAACAGCTAGGACCTAGCAAATGAAGCTGGTGGGAGACGCAATGAAAACAAGGAAAAGGAAGTAGTTTTTCGCACAGCAGGCAACAGACGTGTATCTGCTTGCCAAAGCAAGCTGTAGATGCAGAAGGGTTTTTTGATACAGAATCCAGGAGATTTGACTCAGGAAATGCCCTGAATTGAAAATACTTGAAGGCTGGAAGAGAAAGTATCCTTTTTTTTTTTTTTTTTTAAGGCATGTACTTGCCTTATTGATGGTTTTCTCTGAGTGTCCCCATATTGCTCCTGCTGCAGCCAGGGTACTGAGCTAGGCAGCGCCTTGGCCTGAGCTTGCACAACTCTGCCGCTGTTCTCACCGGATTTCACGCGCCGCACTGTTAGTGTTTCCATGGCTTTTATGGAAACAGAATAACACCCCAGAGGTAACTGCATGTCAGCGTTTGCTGATGTAATGCCTTTGAGATGAAAGGAGCTCTATAAGTAAATATGAAGTCATGTTCTAACCTAGTACTTTTGATGAGATAGTGAAATGATCTAGAGACCAATAAATGTGAATAGTTCTCAGCAGGTTTTTTGCAGCTATCCACACTTCAGGCAAACAAGTGTTGTTCTCTATAGCTCATAAAATTCCCACTGAAATAATTGAAACTGGTAAGACTCTTACTCGGAAATCTCTGTGCAGACAATAAAAGGTGCCCGTTCTCCAGATATAAACAAAGAGCCATTGAACTTGTTTGAGTCGAGGATGAAACACAGCTGGTATGGGCAGAGAGGGATTCTGCAGTGCTGGATAACACGTCTCCTTTCTAGCTCCCTGGGGTTTCTTTTAAGCACCTCCATGTGCTCCCTCGCTCCCAGCTTATTCTTCCAGTGTCAGTAATAGTCACGAGGTGGAAGCAGAACTTGCTGTGCCAGAGAAGGAAAGATATCTTTCCTTCTCTGCCCCTTTGACTTCCAGCCTGGCTTCAGACCAGGACAGTGGTCACTGTGCTGCTCAGGGCAGTTCCAGATGAATTCGACAGCCCTGTACGTGGAGTGAAAGGAATTACAGCGCTGCTCACGGCCCAGCAGGACCAAGTCCGTAAGACTACGCTGCCATCGATGGTTATTTCCCACTTACCCAAACAGGTGTCAAAGAAGTATTTTTGCCTTTAATCTCTTTGATTAACTGTATGTGCCATATATAGATAAAATGAGTTAATGTTAACATGTAGCCTGGCTTTGCTTTCTTGTCTTTTGCATATAAAAAGGGATGAATGCAAGCAGACAAAAAACAGGAGTTGTTCCATCATCTTGAGGGTAAATTGTAGCCAGAAAGTACTGGGCTCCCCTTTGATCACCATCTGCCCTTGACTTGAGTTCTTAGTGATATTTAATAAATGAGTGTATTTGCCTGTTGAAGAACTAGCAAACTTTCTGCAGCAATCACTTTCCCATTAAGCAGCATATGCGCTGTGTTGCCCCTGCCAGTGGAAGCCATGTAAAGCATAACAGAAGAAAATAGGGGAATACATCATTGTGTGGGTGGATAGGCAGGAGAGCTGCTTGTTTTTTTCAGATGTATCTTTTACAGCACTGGTCATGGAGGAGGACTAAATCCTCCTCCCTTCAAAGCAGTAGGTGGGATTTATGGCCTGTCGCTGTTGCTTCCCTGGCATGGAAGGATACGCCCTGAGGAGATATTGGGATCTTCAATGTTAATCACTAGCTAAAAGGCTGAATACTGTTCGTTAAAATAGAAAGCAGAATAGAGATAGTTTTAAAACAGTGCACAGAAAGAGTATGAGTGCTGGAAGAGAAGCAGCTCAAAAAAGAAATAATACTTGGCAACTCTTCTGGAGACCGATGCATGGGGAACTCCTCAATCTGTCACAGGAGAGCTCTAACAACAGGGGGAGGGCTGGGAACCAAGCCCCAAACCAGCAAAAACCGCAATTGTCTTGCTCTGTGTTTAAACACCAAGAGGAAATTAATATAATGTTTCCCCACCTGTTCCACTGGGACTTACTTCTTCAAAATGCTTCTCTTGCTTAGCGGGCAAGAAAATGCCAGGAAACATCTAATATTCACAAGTCTGCTGTACCAAACTGTTGCTAGCCTAGACTTAGACGCATTAGTTTTAACTGCTTTTCTCTGCGCTTTTGTTATTCAACACTTTAATTCTTGGAGAGGCAAGAAATCTCAGCTGTGGGATTGGATTCTGTTGCCCTCCACCCTGTAAGAGCAGCCATGCAAAAAGATTTCTGTAACAGGTCCGTGCTCTGGAGAGAGGGACAGAAAAGAATTGCAAAGTCATATAAGCACAGGCTGCAGATGTGCAGGTTCTGATGGCTGTATGGGAATATGAGATAGATATCTGCATTTACTTCTTCTGTCAGGGTCATGGCACGGCCCTTTGATCAGAGACGAGCAAATTAATGAACCGCTGAATCTTGGCCCATATGTCTGTCTTTTCTTGTCTCTGACACAAGGAGGCGGAAAGTTTCATCCAACAATGTGAATATGCTCTTCAGTGCTTGCTACAGCTGTTCCACTTCTTACAAGTGGGCAGTGATGTGTCATTGTGTTGTTGTAGAATATCTGCCAGCAATTAGCTCATATGCCTCTCAGGAATAATAAGAAACAAAAAGCTGTGGGGCCAGTAGGACTGTGAGTCAAGAAATTCTGCCTTCTTTAGTACATTGCTACTATCCTACTTGCTGTTAAGCTGCCTAAATGCAAAAGGCTAATTTTTTAAGGCCACCCAGTCATGTAAAGTTGCCTGACTTTGCTTTTATATTTCAATACAATTTTTTTCTTTGGCAAGGGTTCGTTTGCTGTTTTCAAACAATACCTATGCTTCAAATTCTTCAGTGATTTGAGCAACTTACTTGAAAAATACCGTAACATTTATCAAATTCATGACATATTAGCATTGAAATTCGGTGCATTCAGTTATGGCTGGGAAGAAATTGAATACCTCCTATGTTATTAGTTGTAATAGTTGTAATAGTCTCTTGGCATTAAAAAAAAAAAAAAAAATCTAATTTCCAAATCATCTTTACATGCTTCACCAGCCTGTCCTCCTTTAATGCTGTTATTGATTTTGTTCCTAGAGACTTGACTGTTTTTTTCCTTAAGATTGAGAGAGGGGGATTTGTTATCCAAAACTGGTTTTGAAATTAAAAGGTTGGACAGGCCTCATTATGTCAGCGAGCTGAGAGTTATTTTAAAGGATACACCAAAAATTTTGCTTTTCTAATTGAGTGATGTAGGTACGTATGCATGTTGTCACAGAAGTAATCATCCACTGTCCTGGTGCCATTCAATAAATCTTGACGTAAAATTTAGGCTCAGTTCTCAGCCACCTTAGAATGAAGCTCCGATTCTCATGTGCTTTAAATCCTGCACTCAGTGAGCAAGCAGGGGAGACTGGGGAGGCTCTCCCATCTGATGGGCAACCAGTGAAATATGTACAAAATATGTAATAAAATGCAGTGTTTCCATAACGGCAAAGTGGGGAGGTACCCAGGAGCAGTGTGTCCCACCAAGACCTGTGGGCACGGATACAGTTGTGAGCAGATGACTGGTTCCTGAACAGCCATGCCTGCTTCTTGTCTGACAGCAGGATACCTTTGTGTCTTGCCATGTTTAGCTCAAATAACCACCTATACAAGCGTGAGGATTTGTATGCTTGCATTCTCCTATCAGCTCTGCAAGCTTAAACAAACATTTAAACGTGTTCAGGGTTAGAGCAATACTCTGCTGTGTTCGGCTAGTGACAGAGCAGTGCTTTTGTTTACCAGTGGATTGTTGCTTACTGTCTATCACCAGTGAAATTTAACTTGTTTTCTCTATACACCACCTTGTGTGTGCTACTTCATTTGCATTAAACATTGCAGACAACCATGGAAATGACCTTTTTTAATCAAAAAAGAACCATTTGCTAGTCAAGTTCAATAAACCTAAGCTGGCAAAAACATCTGCTCTGATTTGATAGTAATGAGAATTTTACAAATTCAACAGTAAAGTTAGCCTAGTGCTTTTTTCCCTTGGTTATAAAACACATGCATTTAGGCATTTGCTAGTAGAGAGAAGCATGAGGAGCTGGTGTCACCAGGCAGGTGAATGAAATAGGCTTCAATGCTGTAGCAAGTAAAGATGTAGGTCTAGCTCACCACAGCAATGAAATGTCTTTCTGAGCTGGTAGACCTTAAAGCATGTGATTTAGGGTGTTCCTAAATTAGGATCAAAAGACATAAAATATCGAAATGTTACTGAACTTGATTAAGCAAACAACAATTAGATTTCCAGTATGTTGCAGCCCTGATTTCAATGTTTTCTAGACAAATGGCAATATATAGCAGCAGAGAATCTGTTTCTTCATATTGTTCTGCAGTAACACGGATGTTTATTGCAGGGCTGTTCTGCAATTAAATGCTCTTACAGCTGACCATGTGCTATCATGCTCTATAAATTAATCACAGCTGAACTGGCCAAGACTATTTCTTGGGAAGCAGCTAACTGATTGAGTCTTTCTTGAGATGAAGAGGAGGAAGAAAACACAGATCTGCTCTGCAAGTAAACGTTTATTTGAGCTTGAACTTTGGGATATAACTCTGCTGTTTGGGTTATGGTATGAACACAGTCACTTTGTATTGCTGATCAGATAGGCATAGGTATTTAACAAGTAAAGTTTCTGTAGGTGAGACACATTCGTGGGCAATTATGGAAGGTTTGATGAGAAAGTGGAGCTAGGTAACCCTTTTACCCTGTGTGAGTATCACGAGAGGAGGATTGGCTGTAGGGATGAATGAGTAGTATATAAAAGCTCACACTTTCAGAAACTGTGTGCAGTCTCTTGGGGAATACAAACTCAAGAAATATTGTCCTACATCAATCTTTGGAAAAATATTTTAGCAGCAAAAAATGTTGGAGAAAACATTATTTTTCCAAAGTATTTCTGTATCTAGGTATCCTAGGTTTTCATGGACTTGTTGCTCATGCATTTTAGAAATTTATTTATCTAAAGAAGCTTCCCCCCCTTCTATCTTGACTTAATTACATGATATAAACTCAGTGAAGAGAAACTATCTTTGTTTTACCGCAAAATAAACTTACTGAGTTCAGTTCTATATTTTTATCAAAGACTGGAGTTGGTAAACAAATGCAGGCGGCTTCCAAGCATTTTCTGGTTATCTAACAGGAATTAATTAACTGACATGGAAAAAACCACTCTTAAGAGGGAGGTACTTCAGGCCATGAAGGTATGTCCTTATAACACGTGGTGTTGGCACAGATGTAAAAAAGTGTTTGGAGCCTATACTGGAGATTTGGTCATTTCTGCTGAGTGTGTTTCAGTACTTTGTTGAAGCTGCACAAAGGATAGAAAAATAGCTGATGATTATTGCACTGTTGATGCTTATGAATCAGCAGTATATTTTCATGCTGTGAGCTCATGTGGCAAAAGGACTGCCTGTAGTGAGGTCTGCAAGAGCTGAACTTGTGCTTAATGACTCTTGCAACTTGATCGGGAATGTGGATGAAATTACAAAAGCACGGTAATGCTGCACGCAGATGCTTTAGAGAGATCTGGTGTTAGAAGCCAGCATAACAGCGTTTTCGTGTCTAATAGTGGCTGGAAGCACTGGAAAAGCAGATCTCACCAGGAGGGTGGAAGGATGTGAATACATCCTATAGCATGGTGCTTTGCATCCCTGAGGCAGGAGAGAATTTTCGGGAAAAGCTGGCATGTCTTGATTTTTGAAAAATGTACTTTCTTAAATTTTGTGACTTGGAAAATTCCAATTATGAATATATGCAACACTTGAATGTGTTTATAACTGTTCATCAGAGAAACATTTGTATTTTAAGACATACTCATTTTCTAGCTGTGGACATTATTCAGTGGCACCTCACAGAGTCTGATGATGACTCTGGAAGTTTGCTTGGAGGCTGTCATAGTCAGGGCTCTTGCAGGTTTCAACCTTCTGCTACCTGCCCAACAGTATGACTGCGGGAGGATCAAGAAGAATTCACCCCATTGCACCTGGTGGTGCAGAGAGAAAGACTGGAGGTGGCTGCTGCCTTGAGCAGGTTGCTAGCTGAATAGAGAGGATAGATGCAGGACAAGATGACACAGGAGAAAGTATTGCCAACCGATGAGAGAAGGAGAATGGGTATTTCATATTTGTTTGAGTTTTTCTGGCATTGCAATGACAGTGGGCAGTACGCAGAAGGATGGGACGGGAACGAGAGTAAAGAGAACAGGAAGAAGAGGATGATGAATCACTGAAGACAGGCAAAGAAGGCTGACACAGATTTGGAGAGGCTGGAACAAACAGGGAGGAGTTCGGTCAGAACTACTTTCTTACAGGTATTCTCTGATGTCTTCCTGGTTATGTATTTTTCTGCAGAAGCTGAGTTGGCTTTGCTCCCTGTCTGGCCAATGGTCTCTTGCACTCCCATGCACCCCCAGCTGCAGACCCTGTCCTGCCCCTTCTCCAGTGTGGCAACACTTGTTGCCTGTTGTAGTGAAGTTTTCTGATTTCTTCTCTTAAAAATCCAAATTCACTAATTATCGCCTCAGCTATCAGAACCAAATTTCAGCATTAGAGGTTGACTCTGTTGGAGCTTAACCCACCATTACTAGCTCAGGGAAGAAGTTATTCTTTTTACCTCTGTTGTTTCATTTGGGAAATAAATGTAAAATAGGTTGCCAGGGTTTTTTCAGATTGTAAAATCTTTGCTTCTGATGAATAAAAAAATACACTTTTGTAATGTTGTACCTGTCTTAAAGGATTTGAAATTATACACTGAGGTCAGATTTCAGTACTTAGTGAAACTTCCATTTTATATTCTGTAAACATCAGTGGTGTCTTTCTTTGAATAGAGCCGTAACTTAAGTGTACTTACAGTAATTTGCCTTCTAGTCCTTTTATGCTAAATAGGGCAATTGAAATTCTTCCTACTTCTTTAGTCTGAAAATATTTTCATTAACACAAATGCCTGCTCCGTTGAGATTTTTGCTATCGCAAACATGTTCAGAGGTGCTGATTTGATCAGGATAAGCATCGCCAACTGCAATCTTAATTTCACAATCTAGTGTCCTTAAACATAAGTAGTGTTATCTGTGTTGCTGTTTAGGAGACTTTATTTCTTCTCTGAGAGGAGAAATTTTTTTTCAAATTCAGATGTAGCTGGAGTGAGAATGTGAGCATGGAGCTACATGGAGTGCTACAAGTTGTTTTGATACATAGCATCCTTGTCCCTGACTTACTTCCCCTTTCTTTTTGGTCTAGTTGCCTTACACTTTGTGTAACTAAATTCCATTTAGATTCTGACCTGTTTCTCAGGGTCTTCACAATGATCTAAGTCATTGTAGAAGGTAAGAAACCATACAAACAACATCTTGCAGTTCACAGTAATTTTCTGCATAAAGTTTCTGTGTGAACTACTCAGTCAACAGGAAGGAGAATGCTCTACCAAACACACAGGGAAGCCAATTCATCCAAAAATACATGTGCACATGCACAAAGGAAGCCAAGCATACATGTGGGAGGAAAACAAGCTTTATCCCTGGTGGAAACAACAAATGAAATGTTTTTGTAGGCAAATGGGACTTAGGGTGGCCATGTACTTTTTAAGTATCTCTGAAGGACCTTGGGACCTTTGATGTCTGGAAAGAAATTGAAAGGTGTAATACATAAAATGTTAATGATAAAAGGGGAGCAGGTGTGTTTTCTCTCTTGGTAATTCATAATTAATGTTTTCAAAGCTGGAGAAGGTAGAGTTTTCTGTTTGGTAGGTTTTTTTTCTCTTTATAACTTGGGGAATTTTAGAGCACAGTAAACAATGGGTTTTCCATTCCAGTGAACAAGCTGTTCCAGGCTTCTCAAGCTGTAGCTTTTAGCCCATTAGACTGAATCCTGCTGGAATGATGGATGCTGCAGCCACCATTCAGTGTTGGCAGTCTGGTGTGTCTCCATGCTTAATTAGTCAGGGAAATCAGCTTAAGAGGCAGCAGTTGCCTTGACAGAAGCACTGAGAAGAGGTTAGTTGTCATGTGTTGGGTTTTTTTATGCAGTTAATGTTTGGCTCCCAGGGGGTGACAGTTGGCTGGACCCTGAAGCAAAGGAGATGGAAGAAAGAGTGAGCATTCAGCCAAGAGGTGTGGGAAACGCCTCTCAGTAAAGAGCAAACAGGATTAGGTTCTGTTGGCACAAGCCTACTAACAACAGGGCAGTATTTCAAGAGCATGTAGGAGCTGGGCAAATTGAACTCTGGCCTTGCTTTCTGAGCAGCTGAGTGCCTGCCTTTCCTCAGCATACAAAGTAGCTATGAGATAGCACTCTAACTACATAAGATGATGACAAATATTCTCAGTACAGCTCCGGGCCAGACACCAACTGTTGCTGGTGTTTAGGCTCCACAGGGAATGGATTTAAATCATACATCATTTAGAGTGGGCTGTATCCCATGCCCCCCTACTCCTTGGCTCTTTTTCAGGAAAGACTGGTCTGTCCCAGTCTCTGTAAGATGAATATCAGCTCTGATGACAAGAAGCTATGGTTTGCTCTCAATGCAGATAAGGCAAACTGTTCTGGGCTGCATTAGAAGGAATGCACTCAAGCAGACCAGGGGAGGTGCTTATCCACACCTACTTGGCACTGGTGAGACAGCACCCAGAGTACTGGGTCCAGTTCTAAAGGAGACGATTCTTCCCCAGCTGCCTCTGGCTGTGACTGCAGGCTCTCTGCTTTTACATGCTTGCAGTGGGTGCTGTTGCTTGCACTGAGCAGGAGAAGCATGGGATTGTTTTGCAGGTTATGTAAAGGGCTCTGTTTCCTGGCTAGATGTTGTTTTTTGATCTTCATTCCTTACCTGTCTCCATTTCAAGTGTTCCATAGAGACTTTCAGCTAGCCTCTCAGTGCTCAAGCTCAGATAGTGCAAACTGTTACACCTTTGTTTTGGTTTAAAAAAAACCCCACCTAAACGACAAACAACCCAACTCACTGGGTCCAGTCCCTGTGTGGAATACTTGCTATTACATACTATGTGGCAGAAGGGTCATCTGCAGTATAAGCATGGCAAGAGATAGAACAAACACGCTAATTAAAGCAAATCTTCCAGTGGTGTCTCTCTAAATTGCACTCTTGGGGAACTGATTCTGTATTGTTATTAAACGTTCTCCATAGCATCTCCTCAAATAGAGGACTTTCTTCTAGCGACTTTTTTCAAGAAGAATGGTTCTTTTGTGCATTGGCAGACATTAAATTAGAAAGTTTTTGTCCATGTTCTTATAGAAACTCACCTACTAGTAATAAAGTCCACTAAGGTGCCTGGAGTTTATAAAGTCCATTGGACAGGGAGAAACATTTGGGAAGCAGATAATGGGAGGGAAGGCAGTTACAGTTTCCTAAATGAAAGTACTTAAGAGATGCCTACAAGGAGGGTGGGAGAAGCACTGGATGATGCAAGGAGATGAGCATTACTAACCAGACATCCTCTACCCGGGAGAAATGCCTGCTACCCATGTCTGAACAACATTGCTCCTTTTCTGTCATTCCCCATTGTCCTAGATGTGCATTCTGTTAAATATGAAAACACTGTATCCAATGGGAGTTCTTTTGTTGCTGTATTTTGGGTTTTGTTGTCTTGTTTTGTTGTGTTGGGGTTTGTTTGTGGTTTTGTTGTTTGGTTGGTTGGTTTTGTTTGTTTGTTTTTTAGCTTAACGATATCTAAAGACATTTAAACTGGGTTTAAACTTCATATGAGTCTTAATTGGTAGCAGTAAGAATCAAACCAAGAGTATAAAGCTAAGGAATCAGGAATCTCAGGAGTTACTCTTATTTTGGGAAAGTTCAGGTCTAATTGTAGTAATTCAGTTGATGTATTTACCTCCAGTAGCATGACCAGATCTATAGTGGAACATTTAAGAAGTAGCACTGAGTGCCTATAGACTAAAAGACTGCTCAGCATTGGGATATTTTCCTTCTCACAAAGACTTTTGTCCCTTATTTTCAATGGCCTTATGCCTGTGAAGTGAGGAGCATCCTCCATCTTCATCAACCTTACCAGGAGTTTGGGGTGCTTAGCAGCTGTTGGGCTGGTCTCCAACTCTGATGTAGTATCTTTGTACACCAGAGCATGACTACTTTGGAGCAGTCAGTAACTTACGCTGCAGTTAGGCTTGAGAAGCTTTGGAGACTGAGAAATACATATGCTCAAGTCCAGGTCTGTCCTCATCCAAGTGAGAAAAGTAGTTACCTTGAGCTTCGTGTGTAGTTATGAGAGATGTATAGCTCAAGGGCCAAGTCTGTCCACCTAAGAACTATTCCCCAACTCAGATCCCTTGAGCCACATAAACATAGGTGGGATGAATCCAAGTTGTAGCTAATAATCCTGAAGCAGCCCTTGATCCTTACCTTGCTTAATTTTCTGAAGCAACCTGTTGTGTTTATTGACACACCTTTTGTATCTTCCTACTGCTATTATAAAAATATTGACTGTATGTCCTGGTTTAACCCAGCAGACAGCTAAAACAACCACACAGCTGTTCACTCAGACACACACTCCTTCCCCAGTGGGATGGGGGAGAGAGAATCAAAAAGAGAAAAAAAGGTAAAACTTGTGGGTTACGATAAAGACAGTTTAACAGGCCAGAAAAGGAAGACAATAATAATAATAAAAGAATATACAAAAAAAGTGATGCGCAGTACAATCGAAGCTGATACTCAGCTAGTTCTCAAGCCAAGCTACCACCCCCAGTTATATATGGAGCATAATGTCATATGGTATGCAGTATCCCTTTGGACATTTTGGGTCAGCTGTCCTGGCTGTGTCCCCTCCCAGCTTCTTGGGTGCCCCTGCCTTCTTGTTTGCAGGCCAGCATAGGAAGCTGAAAAGTCCTTGACTACTTAGCGACAACCAAAACATCAGTGTGTTATCAACGTTATTCTCATTCTAAGTCCAAAACGCAGCACTATACTTGCTGCTAGGAAGAAAATTAACTTTATCCCTGCTGAAACCAGGACACTGCGTAAAGTAGGGATTACTGTTCTCCCTCTGTTTTGCCCATAGCCCAAGACAATGGCAACTTCACCTGAATGAAGCTTGCCTGTTGTGCTGTTGTGAATGACTCTGAAGACACAAGTGGGTTATGACTGAACTAATGAAGCTTCTGTCTTTTGGGTTCTTTGTCTTGATCCTGCCAAGTATTTTATCAGGTCCTTAAACTAAATATTCCTGACGTGGTCCCAAGTGTCCTTTTCCAACAGGGTTTTGCTACATTGCAAGCATACTTCAGCTGCCTGCTTTCTTCAAACAGTTCACAGCCATGTTATTAAGAGCAACATTCTGAAACCTTAAGTAAAAACCTCTTTAGCTAAGGCAAGCTCCTAAATCTCTTCAGGACCTGAAGGCAATTTTACTAATTTGTACTAGAAACACTTGAGAGACGGCAGAGTGCCCAACACTTTATACTAGAAAGCATCTGAATAACATCACATACATGAAAGCACCCGAAAGCCTGTATAGTATAGTACTGCTGTTTTAAAATAAGGAAGATGGCTTGTGGCAATGCTAGACTTGAGCTAAGAAAAGCTGTGAAACTGTCACAGGCAACAAAAAATGATCATGGAATAGACTTCCTTGAATGTGTGCCTCATAAGTGCAACTGGAAGTGACAGCTATAAAGCCATACTGTTTGGTGGCAGCTTGAGTAAGTTTTGTTTGCTTCTAATGCAAAAGATGGCCTTCTCACAGCTATAAAGGTTAACCCAGGCAGTTCAAAGTGAATCAACAAGACAACTGCTAACAGAGGAACAGCAGAAATATCTAGAGGAGCAGGAGACGACACACAATTCCTTTAGAGAATGCTTGACAGGGTGCGCCCTCTTACGGGGAACAGCAACCTGCAGGCAGATACCAGGTTTGCAAACAGACCTTGGAAACTCCAAAAGTGTAATTTTCCAGCACTTGATTCTAGTTGAACCAGATCCTGGAGAAAACTAGTCTATATCTCATATGCTCAAAAGTAGCTGTGTAACGTTCATCGCTCACAGTAGGAGCTGCCTGAAAGTAAGGCTTTGAACTCAAACTATCTCTTTCATATCTCTTTTGCACAAATTTGACTCGTAATCTTATGGTTTGTATGTGGATGTTACAGACCACAGCCTGTCAGTGTTGTCACCCTTTGTCAGTGCAAACCTTTTAAGCACAAATAAAAATCCTCACTGTAAAGAACTCATCTTCCCTGCAAAACTCTTCAGGCCTGGCTTGCCTGCAGCTTGGAAAGGTTCACGGGAACAGTTCTCTCCTCCCCCAGATCTAATAATAACTTTTTTCCTCAGTATCTAATAATTTTTGCAACCCTGTGTGTTACAGAAATGCTACGCTCCCATAAAGACTGCTTTCCTATAGAACCAGGGAAAAAGTGCTTTGTTGCTCACTAGTGATGTGGCCAAAGGTTCACCACCCTTCATGGCAGTGCAAAGGGCCAAAGGTGGTAGAAGAAGCTGTGCAAAAGCTTAGACACATTATGTTATATTTTTAGAGCATTCATGAATTTGTTTTCCTTTGCTATTATTTAATGAAAATTCAGGAATGGGCCAGTATTTGTTTGACAGATATGTTTCGTGTACTGTGCTCCTAAAGCATGGTAAAAGGCAAAGACTTTCCAGCTTTCATCTCTAGCTTTGGCAGAGAGTAATTCGGAGGAGTGTGTTTTGTTAGTGTTGAAGCCTAACACTAGATGGAATTATAAAATCCAAGAAAAGTCTTACACAGTATGATGGAGTGAGGAAAAGGAAATTTTGATAAAAGTGTACGTTTTGTTCACGTGTGCCTCATGGGGGGTACAGAAGCCACCAAACACCTTTGACGCAGTGTTCAAAAGCAAATCTGAAATGAGCATTGGTAACAGTTGTTGTCCTTTGGTTTGAAATGGTCACTTAATATTCAGGTTTTGGGATTTAGTTTTTGCTTGATTTGGGTTATTTTTGTTTAGTTTTTTATTTTGAACAGAATGTGTACGCAGATTTGGGGGTTTTTACTCTAGATGTATTTTTAAGTAAGGAAAAGTATCTGACCTGTTTTTTAGTTTTGTTCTATGAGTCATTTTAATTATGATAAACAGAGGGCCACGGATGAAACTGCAAAAAAAATAGATTGGCCTTTGGACTTTGGATTATGAAGTGAAAACAAATACTTCAGTAAGCTCTCAATAATTGGAAATAATACAACTTTCTAGTTGCAGCTCACTTATACTGTGCAAGACTCGATAATGGCAGTTAAGAACCTTTATCACAGGGGTATGCAGAAATTTCTGCGGGGGCAGCTACACCTTAATGTGCTCAAAGATAAAGAATTTCCACCTTGTTGCCTTCAGAATGAAGGACGAGGCTTCAGTAATACCACTGTCAGTCCAGCCTCTGAAAAGGGAGAAATATCGCCATCTTGAGGTTACTGCTCTGCATGGTAACTAAGAGAAGGTAATGCGAGAAGCATTCACATACAACTAATTAAAAATAAAATATCTTAAGTTCTCCCTGAAAGGCTCTGATGGAACACAAAAATAAAGTTACTGCCATAGAGAAAACTTGATTTTTCCTTTAGCTGTACCTTTTTATTCTAAAGAAAAAAAACATTGATGAATAGCATTTGTCAGGCTGTCACAACCCTATTAAAATAGTAAGTGTTCCTTTGTTAAATAACAAGAAAAAAGCCCAAGTGATATTTTAAACATATTTCTTAATTTTGAGACAGCCTAACTACCACTTGTGCCTTCATATAAAAATCCTGCATTCATTTTTACAGGTATAACACCACAATAGATTAAAGTTCTTAGTAATTATTAACATGTCATTTTGTGTGTTTTGACTGTACAAGTTGATTCTCTTTTGGGAATTGTATCTTTGTCTAAATTCTACTCTTCCAAGAGCCAAAAAAAAAAAAAAAAAAACCCCACTTGTTATGATTCTGCTTTTTGTCACCCTGACACTGATCTATTTTATACACAGGGATTTTTTTTTCTGAAGGTCTAAGCTGAGGGGACAGAGGAATGTAATCTGAAATATGCACCTATTCCTAATTCTTAAGAGTATTGAATTAAATGATCCAAGATCTAACTGAAAAAAAAATTGTAAACAAATGTTGAATTTTAGCCCTTAAATTGCTTCTAACTTCAGCACAATGTATGTGGGGTTGAAGTCCAACAGAATTTCACAATACTTCAAAGGCAAGCTTTGAGTGCTTGCTTCCAGACGCAACTAAAAGATCATCCGGGAGCAATTTTATAACTCTTTCTTACGTTCCTGACCTGGTCACTGGCTTTCTGGTTAACTTTGAACCCAGTGCTGAGTGCCTGTGTTCTAGCTTCTTTGCCCATAAAAGAGGCGATTGTCTACCTGACATGCACAAATGAGATGAGATCCATGGTTAATGCCAAATACTCTCAGAAAACGGTTTTTCTGTGCCGACACTAATAACAGCAATCGACAGGACGTTCGGAAGCGTTGGGGAAGGCAGAGTGTGTTAGCATTGCTCTGTGCTGGTTCTCTGAGACACTTCACTGCAGGTCTCCGAATGTTGGATAAGTGCCCACTACGTGCCTCACAGAACCACCTCTGCTGTGCCAGTGAGTGCTGCTTGTGTTAGTTACATCACGGTATCATCTTACTTTTAGAGGAATTCTGCATTTCTGCAGTTGTGGTTGTGTGCATGCTTTGTATTATGTATTATTATTTGTATTATATTTACAGTTTTTCTTTTTTATGGGCTAAGCTACAGAAATAGTATCTTGGCTTTGAGACAGAGTTTATGGGAAAGAATTTGTGGAAATACAGAAACTTTAGTGGATTTTACAATGGAACAGCTTTTCTCCTTCCCTCTGTTCTGCATCCCTCAGACTTCTACATGTTAACTACAGTGATTTTATTTTTTAACAGGGAATTTATTTCTTCAATATCCCATTTACTACTTCCATTTGTTTTTTAAAAAAAGATATATAGGGCAAAGATAGTGCTCAAAACAGAAGCTTCAGGAGTCCTGATTTCTAAAGGTTTAGAGTTGTTTCAGGTCAGGGTAGAGGCCTGAGTAGTCCACAAATTTTTCTGACAGCAGCTAGAAGAAGATGCAAAGGGAACAGTGTCAGAAGCAGCCAAGAATATTTCACCACCCATTTTTCCACTCAGATTATCAAGTCTGATGTTAAAAGAGCAATGCAGACATATTCAGGCATTTATCTATATTCACATATACAAGACTTTGTTGTTGGTTTAAAGAAATAACTTAACCATGCCAAAAATCAATCTCCTGGCATGTAATTCAAAGAAAAACACTTTTTACTGGATGGAGGTGTTAGCATAAAAAGCTACTCTCAGATATGCTAGTAAAGGGTAGGAAAAAAAGCATCCTCATTACTGGAACCATTACAGGCCAAGGAAAGGAGGTGGTAACCCTTTAAAATAGGATCAAGCCTAAGATGAAAGAGACAAACCATTTATCTAACTCCTTTCCTCTGCCATTGTTGTTCATAGGCTAGCCCTGGACCCGGGAACGTACTGAATGGCAGGTGCCTGAAAATGTGAATATCCATCTTCCAAAAGAGCAGTGCTGTGGCACTGAGTGGTTCTGGGGTGCACTGGAAATTGCTTGTGGTCCATGGTGGAGCTCTCATTATTTCAAAGTTAATGATGTGAGTGCCTGGAAACAGAACGGAGCCACTTCTGAGTGATAGCTATGTTTGTTGAGCTTGGCACCTCAGATATGACAAAGACTCTGTGACTGTTTGTCTTGAGAGATACACAGGTAAGATTAGAGCCACGCTTGTGCAGATGGGAATCAATTTTCCCTTCTAGTCCCCCCTCTTTTTCTCCTAGAAATCAGAGTGAAGCAGAACTGGCTTGTTGGAATGAAATAACAGAAATCTCTTGTCATTTGTAAGAAAATAAATTAAATGCATCTAGCCCTTTGGCTGCTCCCATGTTCTTGCTTTCTTTCCTGTCAAGGGAAATGATGAGCCCATAATTGTTCTTGGACTGTGCCTTCTAGATGGCAAACACTGTGATTTAGTGCTAAACTACAATATTGGTGGGTCTGAGAATTTACACGTCAACACAAAAGATTTTTCAAAACCCTGAGTTTAAAATTAGTTTAGATACTTTATTTTGTTCCAAGACTTTTCAACATTTCAGAGGTCATGGTTTTCAAGGTTTCCTCCATAAACCTGTCAGCAGACTGCCTTTATAGGAAAGTGGATCATCTTAACCAGAGGCCCTTCTTTAAGAAAAAAAGGTTAAGTTTCCTGAGATTCTGGATGAATATGTTGTTGTCCATGCTTGTCACTTTTATGAGCTTTCCCTTTACCCTTGAAAGGAAACAATGCATAGTCCTCATGTGTCAGACCAACTCTGCTCTAAAGCTGACTCTGCTCTTAAGTGTGTGTTCATGTTCTTGATTCCCCTGGTCAGCATGAAGACTGTGGGATCTTAAGGGACCGCACCGAGGATCAGAGGTTTGGCTTAAGCCTGTGATCTGTTGCAGGCTTCCCTGCTGCCTTGCTCACGTCCTTCAAACGCTTTGTCTGGTCTCAGTGGGGAGCAATGATGATGCACCAGTGGTGCCCTGAGCAAAAGTTCGTTAATGGGCAATGAGGCGCTTCTATACTATGGTAGCAGAAGGCATTGTGGTACCTCAGCTGCTTGTGCCTTGGTCTGAGGCTCCTGTTCCTGACTTCTGGTAAACCAGGTGGTACTAAGCTCTGCCTTTGTATTTGAAAAGATTTCTAGTGTGGGAGTGTTCTTCTCCTGACAAAAGATAGATGGAAATACAGCTTGTTTACTAAAATGAGAAACTGGCCTCATGAGAGCATCGGCTGTGCAACAAAGGTAGGAGGGGAGGAAGAGAGCAGAGTACGCAGTGCTATTGATACTCATTCCAAGCCACTAGTTTTGCATTTTTTCTTTTTCTTGCCAAATTATAGATCAAAGTACAGGCCTGAATGTGCATGTTAGGAAAAAGCACTCAGATAACTTCTACTTAATTGTGTTACAGCCCGTTATTGCATTAAGACATAATTGTCGATTTCATTAGAGTTAATTGTTGCAATTTTAATTTCACTATCAAAGTGAAGTATCCTAGCTGTAAGAAGCAGCCCATCATCTTCTATTGTGTAATGGCCCACATGTTGCTACATGCCCAAGATCAAGACTTGGCTATCTTTCTGAAAGACAGATTTGATTTTAACAACAAACAGTGGGGTTTGGAGCAGCAATTACTGGGTGATACTCCAAGTCTCTTTAGGCAGGTCGTCAGAACGACTCTCCAGGGTTAACGTGTCTGATTGTGGTAAAGCTCAGATATCTGTGGTACTTTTTTGCTGCATTTCTTTTTTAGGGAAGCCGCTTAGCCACACTAATGTGCTATTAAGCAGTTAGGCAAGCAGCTCCCAAATCTTTTCATGGATGTTGAATTGCCTTGATTTTGTGTTCCCGGAGGATGTGTTGGGGCCTCTTTGCTTTTGGACAGTACCTCGTGTGAGCAGGAGGTAGACTCTGAAGTAAGTGTCTCGCACCAAGAGCTGTCACTGGCTTATCGTGTGGAATATGCAGTGGTTTGCTTCTTTGGATCAGTGTGGGGGTTTCAATGGTTAAAAAAACCCTCTAAAGCATAGCAGAAATGAACATATGTGTAATTTAAGCAGGTCAGTTTATTATATAATCTTATAATTATTTTCAGTGTTGTCGACTCTCCACAAAAGACAGAATAACCTTCATTAGAGTCTAGGTACTATTACTTCAGCTTCTTTACTGGGAGGGGGAAAGATACTAAATATGATTAGGAGGTACTTAAAATTGTATAGCGAAGCTGCTCTTAGGGAAGGCTGTGATAAGACAGTCACTTAAGGCTAAAATTAACTGGTTTATCTCAATAAAGGCCAGGATTTGCTCTTCTAATGGCTTTTAGTGTCCATTTTCTTCTCAACCAGGCAGAGAGGCAATAAAGAGCAACTCAAAAACCCTTTCCTGAATTGAAAGAATTAGCAGATGTTGCTGGGAAGATGTAACCTATTTTGTGAGTGATTTGGGGGTTTTTTGTTTGTTTTCTTTTCTTTTCCTTGTTGACTGCTTTGGGCACTTACGCTAAGGTGTTTGCACTTCAGTGAGGTGCCCGTAAGGATGCCAGTGGGCAGAGCTTGTGTGAGGAGGGGAGTGCGCTGTATGTGTGCATCCCATAATGGCGGAGCTCAGGAGCTCCACGGGCAGCAAGCCAGTGAGTTCTCCTGGAATGCAACTCGTTTTTTCTAGGAATTGCAGTTTTCACTCACAGGTTTTAATAGGGAGTCTCTTTAAGGGGCCCGTGGGTGGCACCCAGCCGGTGGACACTGCTATGGAGAACGTCTGCGCTAGCACCTCAGTGAAGCGGAGGCCGCTGAGGGCGCGCTCCGAGGCTGTCCCGACTGGGAGGCTCCGCCGCGGGGCTCGGCTCCAGCGCTAGCCGCGGCTCGTACCCCGCGGCCGGGCAGGATCACGG
>VXBL01003981.1:351123-363403 GCA_013400195.1 Aramus guarauna
TCCCCGCGGGTTTGTGGCAGACCCAGCCGCCCTCCCGCTGGCCTTCCGATCGCGGTACCCTGCTGGGAGCTCCCTCCTTCCCCTCGGGGGAAAAGCAGCTGGTAATACGAAGTGAACTCTGGCCTGCTTCCTCCGCCCAGCCCAGCCAGGAGGAAGAACGGACACCATGTCATGAGTCGGCTTGGCAGGGGTGCGGGCACCAGCGGTGCCACGGTATCACCCCCATAACGCTTTAGGAGCACCGTGAGCGTGAAGGGTTTGTGTTCAAAGAAAATAGCGACGCAGCGAGTCACAGCTTACGCTGAGCCACCAGTTCAAGTAACGCAGTGAACGGATCTTGGAGAACCCAGGCTTGGTTCGTAAGAGGCTCTTAGTTCAAAGTGTTTCCAGGCCTAATTCAGTCAGAGGTCAATCCACTGTCTCTGTGCAGTGCCAGCTCCGCTTGCTCTTTGCGAGCGGCATTTATTGCCCACATGGAGATGCAGTTTCCTGCAGGTAACAATTTTTATTTGACTATGTAAAAGCCACGCAGTGGCCAAGCGCGGAGGCTTAGGGAAGAGTGCAAGAGCAAGGCAGCATCACTTCACCTGGGCAGTGAAGGCTTTTGTTTTGCAATCCAGAAGTCTTAGGTTATCTGGGCTGTTAATGACCGATTGCTCTGTTTTATTATGGCTTACACCAGTGGATAACTGGGAGTAAAACCTTGTTATACTAGGCACAGCCTTTCCTTGAAATAATGAGTCTAAGGATAAGAGCTAAAAATTGGGAAAGAAATAAAATGTTGCCGACAAAATAAACGCAGCTCCTGTGGGTTGGGATGCCACTGGCTAACTGGTGAGCCTTGCACATCCTTCCTGAAGGCCTGGGTGCTTGCTGCATTGCTTGCTTCAAATGAAACCAAGCCCCAGACCAAGGGTTTTTTATGTCATTCCTTTGTCAAAAGGCTGAATTAAGACAGCACAGTTTGGCAGGGGCAGGGAGGTGGCCTTTCAGAGGAAGTCCTGGCTCGTACGCAGCCAAACTCTTGATGTCTGTGTACAGCCCCAAGCCTCAGCATGGCGGAGCAGAGAGGTTGTGCCTTGAGCCCTGGCAGGTTCTCTCAGAAGGGCAGTGCTAGTTACAGGGAGGCAAAGTTGCCTCCTCTTGGGAAGTCAGGAAGTCTGTAGGCACCTTCCAGATCAGGAAGCATCAGTGGAGTAACAAATCACCTCTGTCATTGGCAACAATTGTCATCATCCCATCAGCCCTGACTTAGCCGGCCGTGCGATTAGCACCTATTTGCATTCGGTGGTTTCCTTCAGTCAAGGTGTCATGCATTGCCGAGACTGTTCTGCCAGTAGTGCAACGCCCGGGGATGCCAGCACAAGAAAGAAAATGACATTTTGAGAAGGATGTCATTTCTTTTTCAACACTGCAAAACATCCACCCATCTGTCACAGACGCATGTCTTCTTTCCCGGCACTCCAGCATCTCTGTATCAGTCACACATGGAGTATAGCTCAGCACAGGGGAATTTATCAAGTTAATGTTATCAATCATATGCCAGTTCACATTACTTACAAGTGCCAAAACCACCTTCTTTTCACCCCTCACCATCAGATTTGGGCTCTTATTTTAAGCTTGTCCTAGAGAAAAGAGCTGGAGTAAACACAAGTGGGGATCCAGTGCTGAAGTGTCTCTGGAAGACCAAGCTGGCTTGCAGACAAGCTGAATGTCTGTATCTTGAAGGAAATGTGCTGTCAGACTGCAGAATCTGAGGTGGAACGCTTAAAGCCACACATAGCTGATTGCTGCCTAGATCCTCCTGCTGCTCCTTTCTGCTTGAAACTCAGCTTGGTACCTTTTGTCTGGATTAGGAGGTGCTGATCTCTTACAGGGAAGAGGTCACGCGTCTTGCCTGATGAGCTGCCCTGCTAATAGCAAACCAAATAATCTTCATGCTGTTGATTCTGGAAATCATGTTCAGCCTAGTAAAACACTAGTTGCAGTGTTACTTAACATCTTGGGGTCTGATCTGTTATTCAGTGCTAGCCTGTGTCATTTAGAAATGGTACTTTGAAAAGTATTCAGTTAACCATTGGTGAAATACGCTTTGTAGCTGTAATGAAGTGTCAGGTGCACAGTAATTAATAACACGCTGCAAAGTTCTCACTGCATGAAAATACAGTATCTCTCAGGTGTTCCTATAGTACCAGAAATACTTTCAGTTCGAATTGACTTGGAATTTTCATTCATTAAACTGTCAGCAACTCTCAACAACTGCAATAAGGAGAAAACATTGATTAGTAGCCTCAGAAACTGCAGGCATGTTTATAAGAAACTCTGATTTGGCTCTATGAACAGGACCTGGCTGTAAATTTTAGGTTTCTTTTTAAATGTTCATTTACTCATTACTGCCATATTGATCTCTTATAAAACTCAAAGAAGTCCAACTCATACTATTGCATCAAGCCATATTAGAAAATGAACTGTGGAGCATTGTTAAATACATGGGAGTCTGAAACAGAGCAAAGTCCAGAGAACAGCCAATATAATTTAACATAGAATATTACACATTTTGTATATAAATTCATATTTGTAAAGTTACCTGTAGCAATTCCATTGCTATGCTATTTAAGAATAACTTTATTTTAAAAGGTATAAAGAATACATGATGCACACACTCTTACTGTAAAGAAGATCAGACAATTTGCTGTTTTGTCTATGAATTATTTAATTTGCTCACATGTTTCTACTGATGTCTTCCATCCAACCTCTTCTTGCCACCTTCAGTAATATCTCATTCTTTGAGATAAGAATTTTATTTCCTTTATCAGGCATTTATATATGTGTCTTGGGTATCTGTGTGTCACCACTGAGTTAGAAATCAGCCATAACAATACTGGAGAAAATTAATTCTCCTTGTGTCTCACTCAGTCACCTTGAATGCCAACTTCTAGAAGTGAGATAGCATTTGTCATTCTGAGAGTGCTGCTATTTCGTTGGCGAGATAAGATGAAAACTGGGATTAGTAAAGCACGCACCTGGCTTATCAGGCAGTTTGGTGGATGCATTTTAGGTTTGGAGGACTATGAAAGATGGGACTAAATCAGGAACTTTTATGCTTAAGCCTTTGCAAACTCGGTATTTTTTGAAGCATCTATATTTATTTATAAATAAAGGCACCTGGACTTCATCTGACTACTCCTTGAAGAGACAAAAACTGAAGTATCACCCCTCAATGGAAAAGTGATTGACAAAGGGAGTGTCTTTCCAGTCACTGGTGGCAAAAATGCTTCAAATGTAACAATTTTTATTTGACTATGGAAAATGGAGGCCCCTGCTGTAGGCTGCTGGCCAGAAGGTGTGCTTGTGGGAAGGAGTGCAGAGCATGAAAGGTATAGTAGCAAATACTGAACGGAGAAGTCAACCTGCTTGTATTGCTCCATATACTGGAGATTGTCTGTCAAGGGTGATGTGTGCTCATTAAGAAGGCTTATAAGGTTGCTCCAAAGAATTGGCTTCCCCCCCCATCCCATCAGCTTTTCGTCTCTTCCTTGCGTGGAGGGGCCCAGTTCCTGCTACTACAAGCCCTGAGACTGAAGGCTCCCGTCCACAGGGCGAGGAAGAGGCCGTGCTACCCCGAGGGTATGTCCGTATGATACACTACTCACACTCTCTTTGAGCACCGAAAGAACTAACTTAGATATGAGCATACAAGACAGTAGCATTCATGGCTTTGCTGCCTGGACTTATTTGTCCTGATGAGCAACAGAGTGTGTAAGTCTGGAGGATGCTGTGGTACAGGACCGATACCGTTTTGGCAGCTCATGTGCCTACATAGCCTGGAATTATACTGAGCTTGCCTGTGATTTGCGACTAAGGAAGTTTTGCAGATGGAGAAAGAAAAACCAGAGATCGGTCTAAATTTCTTTTGTTCCTAGTTTGTTGACATGAAAATTTTGGAAAGGGGAAGCTTTCTTGCCCTTGTCTGTGATCAGTATTGCAACTGCCAAGGCATCCTGCAGCTCTCGCTCCTTTCCATGGGGTACCACCATCAGCCACCACCTCTTATGTTGACTCTTAGGATACAACAGCCTCACCTCTGTTTTCCTTTTTGCTGCCTGCTAGTTCAGTGACCCGTGTGTGTGGCTATGTCCGATAGCTTCTAATGGTAGAGGTTCTCCAGCTATCGCAAAGATGTAAGCTCTGCTTCTCCTTCAGGGCTCTGCCTTTCTTCTAGTCACCCATTAGGCCTCCACATTGGAAGAGGAGCAAAAAAGAGATTCAGCCCTGTTCTTCTGAGAAGAAGGGATTTTCCCCCATGCCTCGCAGATATGAAGGAGATGCAGAAATAGAAGATGGGGATTTTTCTTGCTCTTGTAGAATAAATTCTGCTGGCTGAAACAATAATTGCTTTTCTCTCTGAAAACCTCTTCCAGCCAGACCAGCAGGGGACTATGAGACTGGCCAGAAAATTCAGACTGGATTGCCTAGAGGTTTATTACTGGGATGATGGTCCAGCTGGACTGAAGAGATGGGCAGGCTGCGTTGAGGCTAACCAATATGTGGGATCAGTGGGAGTGCTCTGCGGTTCGTGCAGTGCTACCTCCAAATGTGTGGTTAGCTTGCCATGTGATGAATGTCAAACTATTTCAATCCATAAGTCCAGCCTCTTCTTAGTCATAACTGCAGATTTAAAACTAAGGGTGAATTATCAGACCATGCGGTAGCCAGAGAACAATTATCAGCTGTTTGTAATTCAAAGCCTGTCTCTGCCTTAAGTTGTTGTCTTAGAGAAAACAAAAACTCTCTCCTCCCACCCCCCAAAATGAAAAAATAACCCACTCCAAAACCTTCTGATTATTTTATCTCCAGTATTGTAATCAGCATAGCTGAGTTAGGGCCAGAATGTGAAAACAGATACTCAGGATTTGCTGCTACTTTTGTAGTAATAGGTCTGTTAGCAAACTGTCAATCAAATACTATTTGTTTCAAAGAAAAGCGTGATGACAGGTTTTCTGCAATTATCCGTCACCTGAATATGCTACCTAAACAATGCAACATCCTTCAAATGTCCTGTCTGGTTTTAGCGGCTTTGAAAATGTTTTAGTTTTGACTAAGTCATTATAAAAAAAATTTCTAGTCCTCTCTGCTAGCAAAATATGCTTAGTTTTAACTTGGGGAATGGGCTGTGGCACTTGTACTGCCTGAGAATATCTTTAAAGAGAGCAAATGCTTTACGTTGGGTTATTGAGTGCACCTTTTAATGAACTGTCTGAGTGAGAAACAAAGATTGTGGGGGTTGATGTTAGGTAAGTAAGTACCTGTCAGGTGGAAAGCTGATGGTTTGGGGCGGGGGGAGTGGTTAGTTGTCTAGAACTGTTAGGGGGTCTGGAGTGGAAATACGTAGAAAATGCTGGCTCTTTTAAAAAAATAACAGCAAAGGAAGGAGGAGGCTGGTGCAGGGAAAGGACATGGTGAAAAGGTGTAACACTGGGTGAGTTCCCATGCCCTTGCCTCTAAGCCTGCCCCCCCCCAGGCAAGAGCAGACATGTAGCAGTGCAGCAGGGACATGGACCTTTCATGGATCTTGCCTTGCTGAGCCACTAACCCACTTTATTTTCAGCACTGGACTGGTGGCAGTGGCTCTCCTGCCCTCTCTTAGGCTAGGTGAATATGGACTATCGTGGCTGCCACAGTGGCAAGGTTGAGGAATTTGATTTTGAACCTTTTTATAGCATCCTCAGAAAGGTGCTGGTGGTGTGCTGTGCTGTGTGCTGAGAGAGGGCACGTGCTAGCGGGCAGGATCCCTGCAATGGGGTGTGCAAGGGCCATCCCAAAATGTTACGTTAGCAAACATTTAGACCTCAATCCAGGGCCAAAGGACAGCCCACGGAGGAATTTACTGGGTTGTACGTTGGTGGGGTCTTGTCATCTTGGGAAAGCAAGTGGAGAAGTCAACCTCTCATCTCGTTGTCCTGAGTGTCCAAATGGACCAAACCATTTCAGAATACTGAAATGGTGATATAGGAGGAAATGGCCCTCTATTCATGACCCAGACACAATTAATGCCTAGCTACAGACAACTAGTTGTGACAAACCTGAATCCTGATGTCTGGTCCCATTTGATAAAAGAAGCTTGCAGAGCTAGTATTTAAATAACCCTGAAGGCTAGTCACAGAGACTTCCTCTGATTTCCCCTTCCAGTTGGTCTGGAAGTAAAATGCAGCTCAGCTTTCAAACAAGCTGTGTGTTTTAGTTCCCTCATGTTTATCAAAAAACACTTAAAGAATCTTTTTTAATAGAAATAAGTTTTTAATTTTGATTTTGGAGGGAGGACAGACTTCCTTTTGAGAACTTTCATTTTCTCCTGCTTAAGCAACTTGCCAGCTACTCCAAATGCTAAATGTACAACTTAATTCAGTAAATGACTCAGATAAGTACTGAAGGAATGTTTTAAAAGTCCTAATCTGCTTTTCTAATTTAACAATGAACAATCTAGGATTATGGTTAAAAGATGTTCATCTGAAGCTTGAAATGAGATGGAGGCAGTGAGGGTATGTGAGACAGGAAAGTTGTCACAGACAGAAGGATTCCTATCAGGAAAAGAGGAGTGTGGGAAAAGAGATTCAGCCAGGCTAGAGAAGGGGAAAGTGTATCATGGGAATAAAAAGATTTACGTGTTGATTCAGAAAGCAGGATGTGAGAGGGAAGGCAGAAGCTCTCTACAGACACTCTGGAACTGGAAGAACTGTACCAGAGAGATAAGCAAGTCACAAGGATCAAGTTGAGCACAGTTATTAAGAAGTATCTGTAAAGAAAATGATTTGGCTAATGTCAGTTCAAATGTGGTGATTAAGGTTAATGGGAAGGATAATATGACCAGGAAACAGAAAGGAGGTGAACGAGATGAAATTTAGAGCCATATTTCCATTCAGGTTCGAGTAGTGTTACTGAATCTGTTGCCCATTTTGCACAAACTGGAAAACAGTGGAAATTAATGATTTATTTAGTTTTGCTACCAGTGGCTTGAAAATACTTTAAAAGCCAGAAAATACAGATAAAACTATTTTATTCAATCTTGTCTGGATTCAAAATACCTATTCCCGTTATGTTTCTGTGCACGTCTCCCAAGTTGTCACTATTTTTTTTCAAGCATATTAAAAATTCTTTTCTATAAATACTTTTCATTGGTTCTGGTGACAGCTCTTAGCATTTTCTGAAACATGACCTGCACTAAGTAATCCCAAAGCAATCTTAAATATAAATACACCAGGTGGGAATGTTTTTATTCAAAGAAACAAGGTAAATGCGTTAGACTCCTATGAAATACCATACTGCAGGTTCTTCTTTTAAATCTTCTGTTGGAAATGTCTCATTTCTGCTCCAGCTGCCTGTATTTTTGTTTAACCTAGCAATTTGATATTTACCATTGCAAGCAGTTGTGCTGGTACGAGGGAGTGTTGCCAAGAAGGTAGAATTGAGTGGCCCAGGAGCCACGAGAGCTTTTAGCATAGCTAAACAGCTAAGGTGTTTTCTCTCTTCTTACGGTACACCTAATATACAACTTGTAGTTCTGTCAGTGCCAGTTACCTAGTTGCAAAGTAACCTGTTTTACCTAAGACAGCAGCAAATTCTGCATCTGGATGCTCCACAGAGTTTTGCCCCAAGACAAGTTATTACATACATGAGTAGAAACCAGCTGTGAATGCTAGGCTAGGTGTAGATGCTACAGTGATGGGTGATGTGATGGATAGATGATTTAAATCTAAACATGTTTCAACACCATAACTTAGGTTTAAACACTGTAGTCAATCTGAGTAGGGCTGTGTTAAGAGTTCCTTTAGTCTATTCTAACAATGAAGAAAATTCAGAGAGATTTGATTGCACTGATTTAGAAATAAAACGTGGTTAAAAGCAGTTAGTGAAATAGCTGAATTTTTGTATGCCAGGTTGCAAGCTTCATAGGCTACCAGCGCTGAAATACTGGGAGGGAAAATCCTTATCTGGCACATTCTAATACAGTGTACTTGAGAGAACCAAGCTTTGTAGTTTCTATAATTTTCATCTAAGAATATTACATAAAATGGTGCTGCACTGCAGATTAGAAAAAAAAATGTAATTGTTTTTTTACTTCATTTATACAACTTCAAGCAACATCTGAGGATGTAGCCTCTAGATGTTTGGATGGCAGGACAACAATAGGAATTTAGAGTGGAAGTTATTCTTTATGATTTGATTTTTTTTTCCCTATAGATTACAAAAAAAAGAAATGTGAAATACATACTAATTGGATATTCTTAGCTTTTATTTTTGAGTTTCATTCTTGCATGTAATTGAACAGACAAACTATAATCCTCCTGCTGAAAATTGTAATCGTGCAAAGAATTATAGCACTTAGTTTATCTTAAAGAATATCCAAAATTACAGATCAGTATCAATAAAATGATAACCAAAGAATGTAGACACTTATTTTCACTGTTGTAAATTGGGAAAATTAGCATCCTGAAAATATTTTAATTACTTAATCTATGGGGAAATGTTTAAAAGAAATTATGTGAGGAAAATCCCGGAAGGTTGCTGATGAGATAGAAATAGTCATGCTTATAAACCAGTAATAGCCAGTAGCTCTATGTAGGAATGAAAGCAAAAATCACTTACGAAAGCCCATGTCTAGTTTTTCAAGATGCCTCATGTTGTTTTCTTTTTTTAGTATGCTATTTCCAAAATCATCTAAGCCTTTGGAGTTAAAAGCTATACTTTGGTTGATATCCAGGTTTTTCAAAACATTGTAGGTTTATGAAAGCATTATCTATGGCCAGTGACACTTACTGTAAGATTGTCTAGATGAGGCTTTTGTGACTTTAAATTGAAAGAGCATGAGAACAGCTTGGCAAAGTGATTCCTGATTTATGTATGCATGTCAGCATTTCACAAGTACTAAAATATAGCATTTGCTTATTTGCATGATGATGCCTGAGCTGAAAGATATCAATTTAACCACCACTTTTGGTTGGTTTATTGGCTCTTGGATCTTGCTTGGAGATAAATTTTATAAATGTGAAATAGTTTTATCAGTCCGGTGCTTTTCTTTTTATTCGCAGACATGAGTATATGGAAATTAATAGGATTGTTTTCTTCAGTACAGTATTTTATTGTGTGCATGAACATTGCCTGAAATACCATCCGTCTGAATTTTGCAGTCGTCCTTGGCAAATGGAGAGCAACACGGCTCATCTTTGTGTCTAAATCTGTGCCCTTAAGTAGCAGCCCTGCTGTTCATGGTCAGGACTGCGAAGGGCACTAGGGCCAGTTGTGTAGGTACCTTGTCAGCGATGACTCAGAAATGTAGGGTGAGGTCTTGTTGCTTGTTTGCTTGCTGCAGAACCCCTGAATATTCCTGAGAGATGCTTTTGCAAAAGAAAGCAGAGCCCTCTGCAGCAGTTGTGTAGCATGGAGGTCGAGCACTTAACGCAAGGGAGTTTCTGCTTGCTGCTTTTCCAGAAGAAGCCTCAGGATTGGAAGTACTGTGTTGATTTCATTCAGGCACCGAAAATGCTTTAATCTATTTGGCATTCAGCCTGATTTTTTTTAAATTTTTTTTTCCTGCTGTGCCACCTGATGGTGCTTCATCAGGTGAAGGAGTGAGCTGAAAGGATGTGAAGGATGTGCAATTAAAACATGCCACAGAAGTATTTATTCATTGGGCTTAAACCAAGACAGAGATTTAAAAAGAAACATCATGCAGGAGCTGGAGCGTTGCAAGAGCTAGTACGCCTTTTCAGCTGAGGGAAAGGGCAGTATCATGGTCACCAGAATAGTCTAAACTTCAAACTCCAGAGTTCAGTTCAGTGAATCACATGTTTAAAGGCTTTAAAAAAAGTGTATGATAGAACAAACTCTTCTGGGTGTTCCTTATTTAGAGCTAATTAGGCTACCTTGACCTGCAAGGAAATTAGACTAAGTGTTGCTGGGAACAGAGAAAGTATTTTTATTTCGATTTTTGTCTGGAGGGACAGTTTTTGCATGGCACCCTTCTGTAACATTGATCTTGTCGCATATATTATTTTTATCATGTGTGTATCATTTTGATTTACTAATTAGATTACTGTAGCTCTAGAAAGTAATCAGGCCACTTGATTATTCACTTTTTATAGCTGTGGTAGAGTTTGGGAGGAGGAAATAAAACCTGCAAGCAATCCTCAAATCTTCTGTGTAATACACTTTTTCTTTTGCTCCCATTCCTCTCTGCAGTCTGGCAGTGATAAATGGGGAGCACAGAAATTAATGGAACTGGATATTTTTGAAAGCTTGTTAGTCTCGAAACCACCCATCTCGATTGCTTAGTGTGGCAAAAATAGAAAATACTGAGCTTAAACTAGACAGGTTTTAAAACTGGAATCTTTGTACAGGCCAGTGAAAAACATTAGAGTGCATGCAAAGGAGAAATGTTTGCTGATGCATTTGTAAAAAAAAATTCAAATATTAATACACTACTAACAATGTTGAAGACTTTGTAAACATACATTTGTAATGATTCATTCCCATAATTAGTTGACCCATTTTTAAAGTATGAAATCAATAACTTTTTTTTTTTTAGCTTGGGGGAAAAAGTGAAAGCATTTGGGGTTTTGTTTTACGTGGGGTTTGGATTTTTTTCTGGTGTGTTTTGGGGTGTGTTTTGTTGGGTTTTTTTGTCTGTTTTTGTTTGGTTTTTTTGTTTGTTTTTTTTTTACAAATGACAATGAAATAGGAGAAATTCTTCCCTTTGCTTCACTATGTCTTATTCTGAGAAGTTAAGGGCATGAATTTGCCCTTCTATTTATTTTTCACAGCTCTCGCTATTTTCAAGGGCAAGTGAAGTCTTCATTATAATACTTAAGTCTTTTTTCTTAATCAGATTTTTAGAGACAGATTAGAAACAAATTCTAGAATTTTTCAACTCAAACATTTTTCTTTTGTTGTGAGGGGGAAAACATAATTTGGTGTGGCTTTTTGGAGGGTAGGTGAGCATCTTGGAGAGACAGGCCAAACCAATCTCTTCTTGCAGCACAGGTGACCGTGCCGGCTGCTGAGTGTGTGCCTGCCTACTGCTCTCAAGGCATGTCCCATGTGCATGGGAATGAAATACTGGCTTTGCGAGGTCAGTGAGATTTCGACTCATGATCAATAACCTGCTCTGAAGTCCTTCAGGAATTTCAAAATGCTATTCTTCACCTGAGTGATTAGTGGGAAATGGTCACAAGGAGGCTGTGCAGGGTCTGCCTGGGGATGCACCAAGTCCCCTGCTCTGTTGCCAGCAGACTGTTCCAGTGTTTCACCACCCTCATTGTAAAACATTTCTTCCTTATATCTAGTGTGAATCTACCCTCTTTCAAAACCATCACCCCTTGTCCTATCACTACAGGCCTTACTAAACAGTCTATCTCCATCTTTCTCATAAGCCTCCTTTAAGCATTGAAAGGCTGCAATGAGGTCTCACCGGAGCCTTCTCTTCTCCAGGCTGAACAAGCCCAACTCTCTCAGCCTGTCTTCATAGGTGTTCCAGCCCTCTGAGCATTTTTGTGGCGCTCCTTTGGATCTGCTCCAAGAGCTCCATGTCTGTCTTGTATGCAGTACTCCAGGTGAGGTCCCACCAGAGCAGAGGAGAGGGGCAGAACCACTTCCCTCAACCTGCTGGCCAGACTTCTTTTGATGCAGCCCAGGCTTACAGTTTTCTTTCCGGGTTGTGAGTGCATGTTGCCAGCTCATGTCCAGCTTTTCATCCAGCTTTTTCATCCAGCAGTACTCCCAAGTCTTCTCCTGAGGGCTGCTCTCAGTCCCTCCATCCCCCAGCCTGTCTTGATACTGGGGGTTGCCCCAACTCAGGCTCAGGAGCTTGCACATGGCCTTGCTGAACCTCATGAGGTTCACATGGGCCTACTTCTTGAGCTTGTCCAGGTCCCTCTGCATGGCCTCCCGTCCCTCAGGTGTGTCAGCCGCATCACTCAGCTTGGAGTCATCTGCAAATTTACTGAGGGTGCACTCAATCACACTGTCTGTGTCACTGATGATGATATTAAACAGCACTAGTCCCAGTATGGACCCCTGGAGGACACCACTCACCACTGATCTCCATCCGGACACTGAGCCATTGACCACTACTCGCTGGATGTGACCATCTAGCCAATTTTCATCCACTGAACAGTCCATCCATCAAATCTGTACCTCTCTGATTTAGAGAGAGGAACGTTGTGGGGGACCGTGCCCAAGGCCTTACAGAAGTCCAGATAGATGACAGCTATGACATAGCTCTTCC
>VXBL01003981.1:363837-380787 GCA_013400195.1 Aramus guarauna
TCTGAGTCCAGGGGCTCCTCTGAGTCCAGGGGCTCCTCTGATACCGGGTGGTGTTCTGAGTCCAGGGGCTCCTCTGAGTCCAGGCGCTCCTCTGATGCCAGGCAGTGTTCTGACCCCAGGCACTCCCCTGCAAGGTGCACCTCTGACTCCAGGTGTTCTTCTGACTCCAGGGGCCCCCCTGCCAGGGGCTCCTCTGATGCCAGGCGCTCCCGCAGTGTTGTTGCTGTGCTGCCATGGCGGGGAGTTGTGCCACGACGGAGCGGTACCAGGGGACCTGCGCTGGAGGTGGATCCACCTCCATTGGTTCTTCTTGATCCGCGGGTGGATCCACCTCCATGGGCTCCCCAGAGGTCTCCTCCGCCTCCAGCCGCCGCCTCTTTCTCTGCACTTCCTGCAGCCAGGCCTTGGCTCTCCTGCCATGTAAAGGTGGGCAGCCACTTGCTTCATTCTTGGACCTCTTTCTTCCAGGCATCCTTGGAAGCTGAGGATCTTGAAGCTGAGCGAATTGTGGGCTGGCTGCCGGGGTCCCGGTATTTATAGGGCCCAGAACAAAGGGCAGCAAGGTGGTTTCTGACATCAGGAGGCCATTGTGATGGATGGTGATGCACGTAGCCAAATATGGCCATTGTGGGAGCTGGGTCCCTGTGGCCGGAAAGACGGCCTCATGTGGGAGGAGGAGGAGGAGGGTTGGGGGGGCTGGGGGCCCCTTTCCTGGGGATCGCTGCCCTGTGCCCTTCTGCTGCCCCTTGGGCGCAGGGACTGCCCTCCACCTGCCTCCTGTGCCTGGGCTCCAGCCCCCTCCTCACCCCATGCCTGGGCTCCCCNTTGCTTCATTCTTGGACCTCTTTCTTCCAGGCATCCTTGGAAGCTGAGGATCTTGAAGCTGAGCGAATTGTGGGCTGGCTGCCAGGGTCCCGGTATTTATAGGGCCCAGAACAAAGGGCAGCAAGGTGGTTTCTGACATCAGGAGGCCATTGTGATGGATGGTGATGCACGTAGCCAAATATGGCCATTGTGGGAGCTGGGTCCCTGTGGCCGGAAAGACGGCCTCATGTGGGAGGAGGAGGAGGAGGAGGAGGGTTGGGGGGGCTGGGGGCCCCTTTCCTGGGGATCGCTGCCCTGTGCCCTTCTGCTGCCCCTTGGGCGCAGGGACTGCCCTCCACCTGCCTCCTGTGCCTGGGCTCCAGCCCCCTCCTCACCCCATGCCTGGGCTCCCCTGGACAAGATGGCGGCAGCGGCCTTGCAGGAGGGTCGGGGGTCCTCCTTGACCCCCACCGCCCCAATTCCCTACAAGTGGCACAGACCTCTGTGCCTGACAGTGGCTGCGAGGGGGCGAAGCATCCAGACATGCTGCCGGCGGAAAGGGAGACGCAGCCGCCTGCGCCAGGTCTCCCAACACGCCATAGAAGAATTGCTGCTTGGTTTTGTTTCCCTTTCAGAATCTTTTCTAGTTTGCTGTGCCCTTTTGGAAATGAGGGGACTAGGACTGTGCACAGTATTTGAAATATGGGTACAATATATATCGAATTGTTGAGGTTAAAGTGTTTGTGCTTTGTGTTCTATTTCTTTTTAATGGTTTTTAATTTCAAGCCATCTATTGGCTTCTTCCTCCACAAAGTTTCTTTGAAACTTCACTAACTTATAAAAGTCTATTTTTTAGGGTAAATAATGGGGTATTTCTGAAAAATGCATTTTCACTGGGACTCACATTTGTAGCCTGAACAGTCTGTTCTGATGCTGAAGAGACTGCTACATCTTATTTTTCCATTCACGTGAGTGTTTTATTCTGTGTCAAATTGATCTAAAAGAGTGGCTACGAACTTATTTATTTCTAAAATTGTTATTTAGTCCATAAAATTTATGTTCCTATGCTTGATTTACATGAAGTGACTGGTTTTAAGCAAAAACAATTAAGTATTTTTCTAATGCTAATGCAAGCAGCAGAAACTCGTAATGAGTTTTTCACAGGGAATTGACAGACCAGGAATGAAATTCTTGATTCTCTGAAATAAGCAGTAATATTTCCAGGGGTTTCAGGGATGTACTCCGTGTGAGCTGGCCGAGTAATTTCAAAACATGGAATAGGTTTCAGAACATTGTGGCTATCTTCAAATGCAACTTTTGAACAAAGAAACGGTTAATAGTTTGACTAAATATTTGGGTTTACCTTTCTTCTCCATAGGCCTATAGGGAGCATACTGGCAAAACCAAGCAAAGGCTTGGTGAGTATGAGGACAATCAAGAGCTTGTCACACTGCTGCCTTCCTCTCTGTAAGCTCGGTACCCAGGAGCCTCGTAGCTCAGCATTGTCAAACTGAGTCAAATTAACTGCAAATGACGGGGTGATCCTTATTTAGGGCAACTCTTGGCATACTGTTATTTTACATGTTCTACTACTTAAGGATTTGCTCTTTAGTGGAAAGCAGACTCATTAGAACAGTAAGGGAAGATTTTTGTATTCTTTCTTGAAACATGTTGAGCATTTTGAATAAAAGAGTAATTATAGTTGTTATAGTCAGCAGAACAATGCAAAGTAGTTTTACTTAGAATTATATGCAAGCACTTGTCAGTTTGCCATTCACGGGAACCTTTTAAAATGCCACAGTAGTTACTTCCTAAATGAGTAAATATTAAGTCACTGGAACATAGTTAAAAGTTATATTCAGGGAAAGATATTCTTGTGTTTGGATTTTGACCACACAATCCATGGCAGAAAATCTATGTGTTTCTAGAAAAGTACTAAAATAATATTCCATGCAAGTTAGATTTCTTGCTTAAATGAAATTTATATTAATAAAAAATCCCACACCAATCACCCCCTCCACTCTTGGTATAATATTGTACTGTCCATAGTATTTAACAATTTACTTACATTTAAAAATGTAAGTAAAGGAGAAAAGAAAATTCTTGTGGTAATGCATCATTTACAGCCATGACCACAATGTGTAGGAAAAGCTGTATTTTTCTCCAGAGATTTGGGGGTTCTCTATTTGCAGGAGCTTACTAGCTTGTGAAAGATCTCCGCACTGGAAAGCACCAGGGTATGGACCCATTTTGAATGCAATGTGCTAAATATTTACCCTGGTTCTAAAATACTTAAATAACAAAATCATGTACCTGGCATTGCTGAACCTCATTTTAACATGTCAGATATTTTTATATGACACTATCCATCTGGTTGTTGCTGAAAGCATATACTATGGGAAGCCAAATTTTTAATCCCTGTTATCTCTGTGTAAATCTGGCAGAAGGTTATTGATTTCAGTAGACTTCCTGGTGAGATTTTTTTCTTGTATAACAGGGCAGAATTTGGGTTATGTTCTCATTTCCAAGAACAGTGCTCCTGCAGACTTCTGCAGCACTCCATGCTTGCTGCAATAAAGGGACCGCACAGCTTAGATAACTGCGTCCCAAAAGCAGAGGTGCTCCTTGACGTTTGAGCTCCAGCTCATAGGGTTTTTACTGCCTTTCTTCTCTCCAGCTTCTGCAGGCTGACTATGAACATTCATTATGCTGCTGTATTATAAAAATAGACTAGCTACGATGGCATCAATAAGTCACTTCATTTAGGAAAAAAACATGGATTTTTTTTTTTTCCTTCCATTGGTGATTTTGAGACAGTGGATAAATTGCATAATGAAGACCCTGGGGCTGATTTGGTAATCAGCCAGGCTTTCAGCTCAGTCCCTCATGAAACTGGGTATGTAAGAAAAGCTGCTGTGCTCCTTTTTCTGTGAAACATGCTCGACGTCTTTGACTCTTAGAGAATCTTTGCCAAAACCCACTACCTACGGATGTACCCTTGCTGAAACCACCCTATTCTCAGCTACATGACATCATACATAGTTTTCACCCCAGTGAAAAAAGAAAATATGTAGTTCAAACATCCAGCTGGACACCTTTGAGCAGACTGCTAAGGCATTACTGTCAGCAAAGGTTAAACCAGCTCCGTATCCACAAGGAATATACCCTGAAATATACCCTTGCAACTGGATTTCCTTCAGTGGCTAGCGCTATTATTGTAGGTAGTACAATGTTGGTTTTATCTTGAAAAACTTATTCATACATGGTACAAACTTATTCATACATGTTTGTGTACAGATGTGAGAGTACTTTCTGAGGGACAGTATAGTCTGTAGCTCAGACAGGATTCCCTGCAGGTGTTAAAAGTTATTTCTTAAATCATATAAACACCAATAAATGCTGACTACAGGAATAAGGAGGTTCTTTGTGAAAACATGTTGGAAAACTGAAGATTCTCTTCACGCTAGAGAGCCTGCAGCAATTTACCTGATACTCAGGCTGTTACTTAAGAGTCTGAAGCAAGGCACTATGTTTAAAAATACTAGTCATGGTATTAGGGACCTAATCTTTTATACAAAAAGCTCAAGGAGCTTTGCTATTGACTGAATAGATGAATGAAAAACCATGCTGTTTGAGGTTTATGCTCGTGGTTTTTCTCTATTAATTAGAGCACCACTTCACATTTTTTTTGAAACTTTTCACAAAATTGCCTGAAACCAGCTTTAATGATTTAAAGTTAAACCAAAGCATAGTTTTACTTTGTGCCTTTTTGGTTTCTGCAGAAATGGTGAGACTGACAGGAAAGGATATGAGAGCTCATTGACTAGAAGAAATGGAAAAGTTGGTTGTGTAAGCAAGAAAATAATAAAGAATAAAGCAAGGTCAGCTTATCACAAGGTCAGAAAGGTTCTCTCTGGGGATTTGTTTGACAATGACATAAAGATCAAATACTTGTAAGGAATACTGAAAACTAAGTGTAGACGGCATATACAACAGAGCAATTTCTTACATCAAGACTGAAACCTGTGGTGTTTTTGTCTTGGATGAGGGTTTTTTTATTCATGGAATTTTTTTCTTTGGTTCACTGGGACTGCATCTTCCCACATGGCAAAATTTGATTGTGTTACACAAAGCTGCAAGTGTGGCAAGGCATTGAGAGTAGTCAACTGTACAAAAGCAAGGAAGATCTATACTTTTATACTGCATTTTATATTGTAAGAGACAGCTATATGAGTGCAACAGTACAGCAAGTACTCCTGGCACTGAAAAGTATGTGAGTCTCTACCATTTTAATTTTTTTTAAATAGAGAATGAAATGGACAGTCTTACAGGACTGCATTTAGGGACAAGAAATGTATCCTCCCACGTACTATTCACTCAGTGGTAGATTTATGCAGTGATATACTCCTGATCATAGTAATTGCTTTGAAGAATATGTTATATTTAATGCATTGCTGTCTTTGTCTCAGGAGCTGGAATACAATAAAACTCAAGATTTAAAAAGAATATGCCTTAGTATTTACCCCACAGGCAACCCCTTGAGGTCTAGCTTCAGCAGAGGCTTTCAGTAGCTGGAACATCAGTCAGGGCAGGAATAAACCTGGAGCAGAACATAAGTAAATGGGGAATGTTAGAAATATTCAGGGTGTAGTTGGGAAAACAGTATCAATGCTGAAATCTGGGGCATTGTCATCTCTCTCTCCTCCCTCTCCTTGCCTCTCTATTTCTCTCTCTCTTTCATGCTTTTTGTTACTATGTCTCCAGTTTGGCACATGGAATTTTTAAAAAAATTGAAGTGTATTAATGGTAGATTTGAATTATTCCTTTAAACAAAATGTTGCACTTGATTTTCTTTATGTTATTATTATGCACGGTAATTCTTTCTTCTTTAGTCTGTGGAAAAT
The DNA here is from genome assembly GCA_013400195.1 of Aramus guarauna. NCBI lineage: Eukaryota > Metazoa > Chordata > Aves > Gruiformes > Aramidae > Aramus > Aramus guarauna. The sequence continues at coordinate 369,546 of VXBL01003981.1, forward strand.
TGTGCTACCCCTACAAACCTGTCTGAAAGTGGTGTTAGTTCTTTAGGACCATGACAAGTCAATTCATAGGGCTCTGAATAAAGAGGAAATAGTCTGGTTTTGAACGTGACCTTCCACACTGCATCTTTGCTACCAAGCTACTCTTCCTCTTGGTCTGAAGTGATAATACTGTAATTTGACCAGAATATAGCTGGTGAATTGATTGACAAAATAAGGATTAACAACTTGCTCAAGGTCAGTGTCAGCCAGTGGCTGAGCCAAGGTGTCCTGATGCATGGTATGGTGCTTTCCCACTAGGCCATGACATCGCTGTTGTGCAGATAATGCAATATAAAAATGGAAGGGGGGGGGAAAAAAAGATGTCATCTGAACTGAGTGCCACCTCCTTTTCAGCATTAAATGAACAGCAAAGTCCTGTAATAATGCAGTCATTGCCCATAATGTAGGTCTTTGTGTTATGGCTTGTACTTTTAAAGTACGCCATAGAAAAGGCCATGCAGAATCATCTTAAAGCTTATGTTAATTTTTAATGTCAAATGCATTTTTTGATCTGCTTCAATTGAGTGTGTATCTGATGATCTTTTTTGCCATACCTTCTCAAAGACCTAAGACTTACCAGAATACCTGTCGTTGTACAGCTTTTACCGCAATTTTGCAATGGGGTCACACTATCACAATATTTCTGGATGATATTCTAGAATCTGAATAAGAACATTGTCTTTTTTTTCCACATCTTTAAAGAAAACAAAATTAAACAAAAGAGACTTTATTGCAGTGGTGACATTTAGCCTTCACTTTCTAGGGCTATATTCCCATCAACCTGGCACTCAGCAATTTGAGCAGAAACAGGACTTCTGCTTTGCTTTTCATTAAGAGGATTTGTTTGGGATTAAGCAAGCCAGACAAAGGTGTCTAAAAATGATACTGTGGCAGCTGAGTCACCTGAGGATGTCTCTCCCTTTGATCATGTGTTTGCCACGAAGAGACATGTGAAGCCACGTTGTTGGTGTCCCTTAGAGTTGTGAGGTTCAAAAACCTGTGTCCTCAAATAGTCTATGACTCCCCTGTATCTGCAACCTTGTGACCACAGGATTTTATTATTTTAATGTCCTTCCAACACAGCTGCCAGCAACTCTTCTTCAAGTTTCTCATTTGTTCAAAATGCAGCTGTCTGCTTCCTCGCTGAAGTCAGCAACTGTGCCTGTTTTGCTATTACGCTGACAGATTGCCTTTAAGTTGCCCCTTTGTTTTTTGCAGACCTTAATGGATAAGCTACTTGTCTTTGTTTTTCTCTGAGCCTTGTACTTTGAGATTTGCATTCCAGCAATGTCAGACGAATAAAGATTCTAAAGCTGTATTTTAGCATGGAAAAACTGTATTTTGTCTTCTGTTGCTTCTAGGAAATTAATTTCCCTTCAACAATGATCTTGATGTATTCTCTCTACTCTCTGCCTTACGCTGTCTTTTCCATCTTTTGACACTGAGGATTGCTGCATAATGTCCTGCTGAATGCACAGAAAGTTTAAATGTAAAACTTGTGTTTTGTTCACACCCGAAGCATTTGACAGAGAGGAGTTTTAAAAATGCAGTCATTACATTTCATAATGGCAGTGTAAGCTGCAATAGTCCTTCAGGGCAAGAGCAAGGGGTAATCACTACTGTTGGTTTAGAAGATGGAGCCATGGAAGTCAACTTTGACTCAAGTTTCCAAGAAGCGAAGTCCAAATGTGATCATGCACACGGACATAAGCCTGGGAACTTGGTGAATTCTGGAAGAGTTTTGTTCTGAGAAAGATTTGAGGTCATTTTAGAACACGTAGCCCTTCAGGAGACACAAAGTACTTCTGTAGTATTTTGGTTGGTTGATTGATTGGGTAACAGTTTGAGGCCTGGTTTAAAGAGGAATCTGAAATTTCTTAGGGCAGGAAAGAACTCTGATTCAATGAATATTATCCTTGAATGTTTAGTAGATGAAATGACAGACACAGTCATTGTAGCCTTTTAAGTCTTCACACCACGTAAAGCAAATACCAGAAGTGCCTACTGCCTTTCTTTGTCTCCTGCATTCAGTTCAGTTCCTGCAGGCTTTTGCTGAATCTTGGAAGTGCCTCAGACTCCTCAGTACCTAGACTGAGTTAGCATGAAAAACATATGAATGCAGTAAAGCATTTGAACAGGCTTGAATTCCAAATTTAAAATAGGAATGCTGAATGCCAAATTTGGTAACCTTTGGGAATTTGGAGGTAAAGCCCTGAACTGAATTGCCTTTGGGGAGGCTGGCATCATCATATGGGTTTGACTAAAACCCATCAGTCTAATGGCTGCTAGATGCCCATGTCCTGCAGAGCTGGAGTCTAGTTCACAACTAACTAAAATTCTGGCTTTAATCTGAGCAAAGATGAGCCAGAACGATTTTCTGATTTCCTTTCTGCCCTTTCTTAGTGTCTGTGCAATGTTTCTGTCTCATTTACTCTCAAGGGGTCTGTTCAGAAGCAGAGGTGGCATTCCTGGGAACCCAGACTTGCCTTTTGTTTGTAAATGTTTCCAAGTAAAAAGAATTGTTTATTGCTTCATAGTTCTACTGCAGGACTCCCTCCAACCAATTTTCTCTTTAGGAAGAGGAGGAACAAACTGCTTGATGCACAACTGAAAGATACTTGCTTTGGTGATGCAACCATACTCATTGAGAGGACCAGAGTAGATTGAGAGACTGACCATACTTTGAACATGTTACCTATTTCTTAGAGCTGTGAGTAACCTCCTGAGAGGTGACATATTTGCAAAAGTAGCTCTCCATCTTTTTGCCACAAGCATGGACTTGCTGAAAATAGAATCCTCAAAGAGGAAAAGTGAGAACAGTGATTGCAACTGCTCAGAGCCACCTCACGCCATACATGAAAACTATAAAACTGAAACGTATGCTCAGCTGCTGGTAACAGCTGTTACATTCATTATAGTAATTGCTACCATTAGTGTGCTATTAATATTTCTCTTACAAACTGGTAAGAGAAATCAAATGAAAATGCAAAGTCTGCTCCATCTGCAACCATTTGGGTTCTTTGTGGGTCAAGTCACACAAGCAACAATTTCTAGCAATGCAGTTGTCCTCTAAGGAGGTAGTTCTTAGGAGAAGTTTCATTTCTCTGAGATACTTGTGAAGTTTCCACTTTGTGCTCGAGGAGAAAGATAGCCCATAAATTTGAGAGGGCATAGGTATAGTTGCTACAGGATCTGTTTGCCTGTTGCAGCAAAAATCTAACACCTTGCAACAAGCAGCAGGAAGCTCTCTGGGCCAGTCCAGCCTTTGGTGTAGCTTTGTACAACTTGGAGACCCTGGAGCTGACAGCAAATGCAGCCTTTTACCAAACGGGCCACACAGGACTAGGTCTGAACAGGTGGGTTAGCCTCCAGATTGGAGGCAGGATGCTAAACCACCCTCAGATGATGGCTTTGGTGTGAATCTGAGGTAATGTTACTCTGACAATTGCGAGGTGCTCCTATATCAGCTCTTCATCACCAACATCTTCCTACAACAGCTTTATCGTGGGCCAGGATTTGTCCCTATGATGCAGGGTTTTTTTCTTCACTATCCCCTATTTTTCTCCATTTCTTTGGGGAAATTCTCATCTATGAAAATGCCATTGAGTCAGCATCTTTCAGCTCAAAAGTGCCAACGCTGTTCACAACAAGTAGCTTGAAAAAATGTTTTAATTTCAATTTTCTTTTTCATATAAACTATTAGAATGGAGAATGTTGCTGATCTAAATGACACATTCATCTGAATGATGAATACTGTAGCTGAGAAAAGATTTATCTAGTTCATCTTACAAGAAAATGCAAAGTACTGGAAAAAGTTGCTATACTGATGGTTTGTGGTCTGATGCCCTTTCAGCTGTTATGGAAAAAATGATTAATCAAAAGTATATTGGTGGTAAAAGTTATTATTTAGTGATCAGTAAATTACTCAAGAACTCTATTAGTACTGTTGTCTGCAATAGAATTAATATGCTAATGCTGCATACCTATGGCTATAATGTGTACTATTTCACGGTGACCTGTGTACACAGTCACTGCTGCATACTGAATACTTTCACTGAAATAAGCTGGACTTCTTATATGTCTGCTCAACATTGCGGCTTGCTTTTGCAGCACTTTGAGACTCTCGTGAGATGCAGCCTAAAGTCTCAGCTCTTGCAATTTCTGAAGCCTGTCCATTTAGAGGGAAGACACTTCCAGCGCTTCCTGTTGTAGAGAAAATGTGAAAAACAGAATCCTAAAGCTAAAATCCAAGAGGCAGCTCAAAATAGCCCAAATTTATTTGGGAGCAGTACAAATTTTTAAAGCCAGTGCAGCAGTATTGGAGAAGCGTGGCATGATTTCTGGACACATGGGATCCTCAGTGCAGATGCCTTTTTCCCAGCACCTCACAAGCTCCTCTGAAAAAGGTAACCACTTCCACATGGTAGTCCATTTGGCCACCTGCAGGCACAAAGTCTTGAAAAAGCTGTGGCTAAGCACAGCAGAGAGATGGAATGGGCTTCTGCCTCAAGAGGTTGGAGGGCAGGCTAAATATTTTCTTGCTTCCCCCATATGCCTTCATATAAATGCACGGAAAGTCGCAGGGCGGCCCCAAAGGACGGTTTCGCCACAGGCCCTCCAAACGCCTTGTCTGACTTCATGGAGAGCGGTGAGAGAAGGAGAGAAATTCGCTGTCTGATGGGATGTGCTGCAGTTCTACTTCAAAGCATTAAGAAGCAGGTAGTGTATTTTTTTTTTATTTTATTTTTTATTTCAAAAAAAGTGCCTGCTTAAACAGCAGCTCCTTGCAAAAGCAGGTGCTGTGTTTCTTCCTGCACTGATAGGTGTCCATCCTTTATTTAGTCGTACTGCGGGCAGAGCTACTGTCTTGCTGAAGTGTGTGAAAGCGCCATTCTCGCGCTCTCTGCACACCCTTCTCCTCGCTGCCTGGAGGGCGAAGGATAGAAAAGCTGGTTCTGGGAGTTACCTTCTTCATTATTCTGGATTTCCCCCTCATCCTCATCTAGTGTCAGCTTGTTCACGCTCCAGGCTCAGTGAGAGGGAACTTGTTTGCCTATCAGATTACCTGACTCTCACAACAATTTCACGCATCCTCAGAAGCAGAGGAGAGCTGTACTCTCAAAGTGAACTCTAGCCCACGACCAGCAAAGACCTGACTATAAAGTTTGTCCCAGCCAAAAATCCATCACTTCAAGGAGAAGCAAAATATAAAATTTGATGGATTTAGAATAAAAGAGCAGTTTATTCCAGAAGTGTCATATATAGCACTGACTGAAGCAGCAAGGGTTGAGGGAGCCCCTGGTTAAGTTTTAGCAGCTCATCATTAATACTGCATCTGTCATGTTTTATGATAATTTACGTAGTATTACAGAAATAATGGACCAAGCTCTCAGCTGACATAAATCTTCATCACTCCGACTCAGTGAAGTTCTGCTAGTTCTTTTCGAAATTTGGAGTTTTATTTGCAGTTCTTATTGTTACATACAATATTTTCCCTGTTTTGACAGGGTTTGCGGTATATATTTCAAGTAACAAAGACAATGTTAATAAATCCATCTGAATGCAGAGCTTTCTCTGCAGATTAATAACAAGAAGTTGATCTCACAAAAGGACAAGTACCTGACCTCACATTGCTAATGCAATTAAAAACACTGAAGAGGTCTTGCTATGGTATTAGCTCTTAGCATTGCAGCTCTCCCAGCAAAAATGTAATTTGATGTTTGTGTTGCCACAGCAAATTCAATTCTATTAATTCCCAAGTTGCATCCCTTGCATGTGAGAATACCCATCAATTTGTCTTTATGAGTTCTGTTTCCTACTAATATGTGCAGTGCCTTATGATCTGAGAGACATCGAACCAACCTGCTCATTTGTGAAATGATATTTGATGTGACCTCTGTTTCACTTCTGTCATTTTCTTTTCCTCCAACTTCTTCCTGCAGTTCCTCGATCTGAGCTAGGAATGTGGAACTTGATTTTCAGGGTGCTCTGCTTCTGAAATGTGAGGGGACAGAGACACAGCCAGAGAGCCAGGGCACCAAAGGTCTGGAGAAAAAAGGGCTATGGGCTGCTACACTGCCCAGGCTATGGAAATTGAAGTTTAGGATATCATTTTGACTGGGAGTAAAAGGGGGAAAAAATTCAGTGACATTCACAAATTTGGCCTAAAGGAGAGACCTGAACATGTAATGGCGTGACCTGCCAGCCATTCTTTCAAATAGATCACGGAGGGCTGAAATACAAAGCCTATGTGCTGGCAATCTTAGACAAAAACATTTAAAAGCTTTGGGCTTGAAATCTGATTTAAATTTAAATCATAATTGATTTTTTTCCTCATTTTTATTTTTATGAACAGATGGACTGTAGCTAGCAGTCGCCCTTGAGGAGTCTTTAAAAATGTAGTTCTGTGAACTGTTTCCCTGAAGATTGATACAACTGCTATTTCTTCAGCTCTCTCTGAATCATCCTGAATTACTATATGTCTTTATAAAATAATTATAGGTTTTATCCAGGAACTGAGCCGGGCTCCGTATTTTTCATAGAACCCTTACAGAGGGTTGGTTAGCAAAAGAGGTGGTTTTACCCAACAGAGTTTTCAATTATTTAGCTTTGAACTGTTATTCTCTTATTCAATGTTTTGCTACCATGCAGCAGCTATATTCCCTTGGAACTGAAATGGAAAAGATTTTGGCTGCTCTATCCATCTCTTTACACTTACTAATTTGCCTGCCAGAGTAAATCACACACAGAACGAACTTGGAAGAGTTATTAGTTCAGATGAAGCTATTCAGACTTAAACCAATAAATAAATTATGATCTTGCCCTGGAACATCTCTGCTTGTGCAAAAATCAGTCTCCTCTTTCTCTTTCCCTGTGCATGTATAATGGGGAAATAACTTTGTAGAAAAGAGGCAGTTTTAAGTGCAAGATGAGAACGGACTGAACGAAAGTACCTGGCATTATCTCTGGATGACAGGGTGGTGGAGGTTGGGTGGTAGTCACGTGGAATTGTCATCCGATGATGCAAACACAATTTACAAGAGTTCATGTCATCCTTGCCCCTTGGTATCTCCAGATAGATCTTTGAGGGTGTCTTGGCCAGTGACAGATGTGTTGCAATAGGGTGGGCAGTAGGTGAAACCCCTGAGCCAACTGTACAGGCAAGACAGCTCCCACACACATGAAGGCTGGTGTACCCTAAGACATCTGGGGTAGGAAACAGTTTGTAAAGGAAAGGCTGTGTTCCCTCTGCACCTTCCAGTTTTGCTACCATTATGGACACCTTTTACTCATGGCAGAAATCAGGCTAAAATACCAATCTTTCTTCTGGAGAAACATGAGGAATTGGGTAACCATACAGCTTCCGTGTGCCTTTATACAATGGCACAGGAGAGGATCGTTCTTCTTTTAGGATGAGTTTGCAAAGTTATAGATTATCAGAAGTGTTGTCAGTAAAATAGATTTTCAACTCTGTAGAAGTTATATCTCCATCTTTGTTTTCTCTATTATTTTGATGCACATAACCTGTAATTTATATGCACTGCTGTGGAGGATTGCATGCATTAATCTCTTGCCTGGAGGAATTTTCAGCATGTATGTCACTGAAATGAAGTATGGGAGGAGTCTAAACCCTAGCTTGTCTTCAGCCTAACGTGCTCAGCGGCTGCTGCTGGAATTTTGCAAGGCTTCTTAATAGAAGTTGCCACTTCCAGCCAGATGTGTTCCTGAATAACTTCTGAACTCTGGTGTTTCCAGTGCTGGCAAACTGCGTAACGGTCAACAGCCTAGCTGTTCTTTGGGAATATGATTAAAACCACTGCATTCCCTTCAGTTTAATGAAGTAAGTTTCATTTTTCCACCTCAGGGGGCACAGTCTGTTATAAATTGATTTAACTGACTCACATTTAGGGCATAAAACTTTGAATTAGACCTCTGTGCTCTGTTTTCTTAAATTTCTCTGCTGAAGATGGTTATTATGAAATAGTGAGAGAAATTCCTCACGCCCATGAGGACTGGCTGGTTAAGTGACAAATGCTCCTGTGATGGGGAACAGTATGTTTAGTACCTCAAGACTGAGTGCTCAGTAGTTACTTCAGTGACCTGGCCTTCTTAAAAACATTACAGATTTTAACTTAAATTATAATGGCCTACAAGTTCAGCTTAGTGTAAACTGATTGAGGAGTTTTTTTTCCATGTTTGTTTTTTGGGTTTATACTGCAGAGCTCCCCATCCAGATAATGGCACTGCTAGGGCAGGTAAATACATCTAGGAGCTGTCCTACATCACACTTTGACTGCCTTACATGTTTACACTGTAAACATCGCATAAGGAAAGACAGACCTACAGGTGAATTGACTTGTTCAAAATCAGGTAATCAGGCCCTGGACTGAGAATCTCATTCAGCTGAAATTTAATCTCATGTGCCCTTGTTCAATTGTAGTTTCCCAGTTTGCTGCCTCTTTTGATGCTTTGCTTTGATGCCTGGAGTTCTCTTGTTCTTCAGGGGCTACAGGTGCTCATAACACTACCTTTGTTCATGATTATTTTCTTTTAAATAAAGGGGTGATAGATTGCTTCAGGAATGCAGCTGGTCACAGGATAGGAAGCATTACTCAAGCATCTCTGGAGATAACTTTGTGGTGCTGAAAACTTGACATTCTTCAAGATAAATATATTTCATCAATTCTGCTCTTGAGATTACAATTGGGACAGAGGAACATCTCCCTTTGCGCCTGCTTAGAATTCATTTCATGTCAGTGGGGAATGAAAATAATTTCTATGCAATGACACAAATCATTGATGGCAGGTGTTAAAAGAGCCCAGAGTCTCCATTTTATGTTTGGTCAATGTGTGCTGGCCTCATGTAAGCAGGCAGGGCTACTCGTACTACTTGATATTTTTTACAACTGCTATACTGAAGGAGGAAAGTAGGCTTACCTAGGGTAAGGGCAAGATGCCCAGAGGTACCCTCTGTTTTACTGCCACCCTAAGTCTGTCCCGTGGACACTGAAGTTTTGTTAAGCAGGATGCCAATATGAAAAACTACAAATTTTCCAGTATTCTTTTCTGATTTACCGTTGTCACAGGTGTCATTTTAAAGGAACTTGTATTCACTGATTCTTCCAAATATTTGAATTAATGAACAATTTTCTCTAAATATCCAGAGTTAGGTTTAATTTCAAATAATTAAAAATTGTATCAAGGAAGGCTGGTACTAAATTAACATTAGGAGAGCATGGTATAATACATCTTGAGGCTGGCTAGTATAATTGTGTTTTCCTCCTCTCAGAAGGCCTACCTTGATCATATTAGACTGACCATAGAATAAATGTGCATAAATACTTCCACCAGTTCCAATGGACTTCTGGCAATGCCTACTTATTGCCAGTTATTTTCTTCCAGAACATAATTTGCATCTGAGCCACAGACTGCCCTACAATATCTTATCTCAATGTAATAACACATCTAGATCTATTGAATTGTCTAAGCACAAAGTGAGTAGTAAAAGGAAAACCAAGAAATCTTTAACTAGTATTTGATAGCTAGGGCAAATGGCAGGGAAATACTTAATCTCCAAGAACAGCGCTCCGCGAGGCTGGGTACTTTCAGTGGAATTTAGCACCACAATATATCACAGACCAATTTGTTTTTAAAAGACAATTTGAAGTAAGATTTGCCATTCAGTATATTTCCTTTCACGTGTTGCTCATTTACTGTATGGCTGGCATGTTTTATACAACAAAATTAATTGCCAGCAAGCGGTGAGAAGTTGGCAAATTGGAAAAAAAAACTCTCAATACCCACCATCTGCTTCTGTAGCACTTCAGGTGCTGCATACCTTTGCATCTCTCATCGGTGACTCATTTCTAATTGACCAACTTACTCTAATATCCTATTACAATATGTTGTATTTTTGGAGGCTTTTAATTGTTGTAGAGGTGGGTTTTTTTCCCCAGCCTGCTGATATATAGACTTTTTGTGTGTAGTTTCTCTGACTGTATTTAGTCTATTAACTCCAACTCTGACTTCTAGACCTGAGTCTCCCGTTCTCTGGGTTTATTTGTTTATATGTATTTTTTCCCTCTATCTGTTGTTCTCTCTTTTTCAGCTTGCCCATTACCCCTTAGTGAACTTTTTCAGTGTTTTCTGGATTGGTTGTGGGTTTTTTCTGTTTCTCCTTGACTTAATTTCCTTCACTGAGTCTTGGTTTCGCTTTGACATTTCTGTATAAAGGAAGGGTCTTATCGTTAACTGGGTCTGCTTGAGGGTTAAATTGGAAAACACGCTGAGAGGCACAGAAGGGAATTTCTCCAGGTCTTTGAGTCTGTGTCTCAACACATCTCTCTGATACTACAGTACAATACAGCACTGGTTGGAAACGGGCTGTTACGTTACTACCTTCCTAATGTAAGGGTAGACAGCGTAGGCAAGGATCAATATATAGCAAATGCCAGAATGAGGAAACCGCTTAGCAGTTCCTGAGGAAGAGGCAGTGCTTTTTGCAGAGCGGATTCTCAAGGGCGTTGTTACGGTTAGGACTCCGCAAGAGGAAGCAGAGTCACACAGCAGGTAGAGCAGCAAAAAGTCTGTGCCAAATATCCAGCATGCACAAATGCTTCAGTATGGCTGCTAGAGGTACAACATGTATGTATATTATACATATATACAACATATCTAAACGCACTAGTATTCTCTGGGAAAAGGGCCATCGGTGGTTTTGGTACAGACTTCGAGTAAATGCAGAAAATCTGGTATTTTTTTTCTAATCTCCACTCACATTTTGTAATACTCCCTTCCCCCCAGCTCTTTTCTATTTCTTCCCTGACTCAGGTTTCCTTCTTGCTTATCTTCCAGTTAGTGTGCTGACCCTCAGAGATTAACTGTGCTGTCCAGGGGCAGGTGGGGCAATACTGCAGAGATAGTAAAAATCCCTTCCTGAAGACCTGAACCTTGATCTTTCCTGAAGAATCATAAAAGATTCTTTAAATCCAAGAAAAGGACACAAAGCTGTGAAAGTAAGAAAGGTAAGCTGAGGCACTGCCACATCATCCATGCAGGAATGGGCACCATGGGAGGTACCAGCAGCAAGGCAATAACAGACCTGATGTCCTGAGTTCTCTCATGCCCTTTATGTTTTTCCTCTTCGCAGTCCTCCCACTAAATCCAGGCCTGTGATTAAGCTTCCACCTTTTTTTTTTTTTTT
>VXBL01003981.1:391025-441991 GCA_013400195.1 Aramus guarauna
CTGCTGCCCGAGAGCCCCGTGCGTCAGCGGGCAGCGGCGGCGGCTCCGCGGTGCGGGAACCCCGGGCCCGGGGCGTGCGGGGCCCCGCGGGACACGGCGCTGCGCCCTCCGCCCCCGTGCCGTGCCGTGCCGTGCCGGGGTGGGGAGGGGAGCCGAGCCCTTCCCGTGCCCGCCCCGAGCGCCCGGTTTTGGAGCGGGAGCGTTTGCTGCTGGAGCGGGAGAACAGTTTGTTTCGGAGTTGCCGGTACGAGGAGAAGGCGAGCCGGAAAAGATGTGGCTCCGGGCGGGACGGGCTGTGCCGTGCAACAGTAATAAAGCCATTCCCCGATCGGCTGTTCGGGCTGACGTGAGCGTTACGGGGTTTTTTTAGTTTGCATTAAAGTCTCTTATTGCAGGGAGAAATCACGGGCGCTTAAAAACGGTGTTCTGGGTCAGACGGCAAAGCACGCGTGTTTCCCTCGGTTGGTCCTAAATAAGGTAGATACCGTAACGTAAACTTCGTTTTGGTTTTGCAGAGAATCATGAAATTAATGATGTTTACCGAGTGCATTTTAAAACAAAGACAGCTGTTGAAGCAGGTCCGTTGCCGTTTGCCCCGTTCTAAATGACGATATTTGTAGTGACCACATGCCACGATGAGTGCGACATAAACGCAAATAAATCGCTCCTTAATGCGGAGGAAAAAATAAAAGGGTGGATGCCCAAGTGGAAGCCGGCTGTTTTAATCTGTGCCTGTGATGGTTCTGATCAATAGAATAATCAGAAGAAAAGGAACCTGATTATAATGAGCCCGAGAATATCGCCTCTCTCTCTCTCTCCAGCGGCTCTTTCCGAGCATGTGTTTTGAAAAGACGTAAGGAATTGGCAATAAGGCTTAAAAAATGACTAGCGGGTGCTTTCTGATGCAATTTGAAGCCTTGTAATGAAGGCAAAAATACCCGAAGAGCAGCTGTTGGTGGCTCTTCCCAGCAGCAGAGGAGCTGTTTCGCCGTTCCCTCGCCGCACACGAGGCTCTGCAGCGGCCAGTGCCAAAAGTTTGTTGAGGGTTTTTTGTAGCAGTGGACTTGAAGGAGAGGAAAGGAAACATCCCTTCTGTTTCCGCTCGGTGCGGTTGGGAGAAGGAAAGGTAGACAAAGCAGCGGATCTTCAGAGAAACGCGGATCTGGTGATACTCGTGTCTTTTCTAATATAGTGTTATTCTTGAGTGTTAACCCCGTGTTTATGGCCAGAAACGGCTGAGGACTGCCCCAAACCAAGAGGCAAACAAACTACGCTCTGCTCTGAAGTGTCTTTGCTTAGGCTTCTAACACAGAGTTCTCTCGAGAAGTGGATTTATTTTTCAGTCTTGGGAACTAATTCCTGAGTTAGGGGTCTATCTCATTGAACTTGCCCGTTTAAAGCATCCTCCAGGATCCCCTCAACATGCCCAGGAAACAAGAGTTTCTGAATGCGTACGTGACTGAGGCTACACATGAAATCTCTGTGTTAGTAAATTAGGTCAAAGTACCGTTTTGTAGGAGTGAGATAGACAAGGAGAGGCCTGATGCGCACCCCGTGGAATGGCCCGGCTCCCCTCTGAGAGAGCAAAATGCCCCCTTGCTTATCTGCTGCCTTGCTTCGGATTCCTCTTACGGCAGAGAGTTCAATGGTCGCCGACTCAAAGCTTGGAGACCCGTTCCCCACCTCCTTTATGGCCTGGGTGGCGCGTGACAGCCAGCCATGTCACTGCTGCTGGCGCGGGGACGCGGCGCAGGCTGCTGGGCACGCCGAAGTCTGTACAGACGTACGGGACGTAGCCGCAGCCTCGCTGACGTGCAGCGTGCTGGAAAATGCTGCGAGCCCTTCTCTGAGCTTGGCAAAGCTGTTTCCACTGTGGCACGGACTTTAAAATGGTAGTACGACTCCTAAACCTACGTTGTTCCTCCTAGCAATCAAACGTACCTGCAGCTATACGCCCGAATTAATTCAAGCAGAGAAGTGGGTTTTTCTTTAGTAAAATGTCATATTTTTCCTTACAAGTGAAATGAGCCAGAGGGAATCGGTTCTGCGTGTCGCGCACAACTCATTAAGCAATCCACCTGCGCGTCCAAAACTCACAAAACAGATTATACTTCCAGTTTTAAGAAGCTGAGAACATTTTGAGTGAGTCAACAAAAAAAATAGTAGGCAATTCTTTCAGTGTCAGTACTAGCTTTTTCATGTTGAGGTAGAGAAAAGATTCACGTTATTTGTGAATTTGCAATCTCGGCATTTTTGCCCTTGCTGTCTTTTTTTTCTTTTCTTATGTATTCTGCTTTTGAAACGCTAATAGTCATAGGATGAAGAGATTTGAGTTCGCTAACGTTATCAAATGCAACTGAGGGAATTATTTTTAAAAAGTAAATATTTTGCATTTATTTTCATGAAACTGTTTTGCAGATAGAAATTCAAGCATACGATGAAGCGCTTACCCATATGAAGCTACGTACCAGGTACAGCAAGCTAGCAATTCTTTTTTAAATTGAACCTATTTTTAACCACATTGCCGTCCTTTATTATGGAGGATCCAACCAGTTTAGAGTCAAGTAAAAGACCAGTTGCGGTTCATGTAGCTGCCCCGGGGTGGTTCCTGGGAGTAAGATGTAGCTTCCTGAGGAATTACGTTCTCAAGCACAGTCGTGTTTTCCTTTGGGATCCTTTACCAGTCTCCGGTAGAAAGTACAAAGCAGAAACACCTGGCAATCATTGTAGATTCACAGGAATTATTTTTGTTGTTGTTGTTCAAAAATAGGTTTTGGTTTCATGTCTTTTTCCTGAACTAATTTTTATTTTGTAGAATTTCTGAAATTAACATATTCATTTTTATTATTTTTCATTTTTATTATTATTACCTGTTCTTACATTTTCACCTGCTTCTCTAACAGTAAGCCTTAATACTATAACTTAAAAAGGAGCACTTACAACACCACCCAGCCTGTTTCATGAGCAGTACATAAACCTTGTCAGCTGAAAAGCGCGGTCCACGCAGGAACAGATTTGCCTCAGGTCCCCGGCGTTGCCTGTAGAGCACCCGCGTGGTTGTCCCGGGGGTTGGTTTGTGCCGATAAACCTGCCGCGGCCCGGGGGAGCCCACCGCTGTGCCGCGGGGCGTCGGGCACTTGGCGCGGAGGGTGCTCTCTCCAGCAGATGACACGGCGTGCGTTTGCAGTGGCGTAACGCGTCTTGATGTGTGCGCGGTGATGGTAATAATATAGGTGATTTTATTGGCGACGGGTTTTATGGCGCTTAGGTTTTTTTGTAGCTTTTATGAATTCGCTCGGAAGTTTTAAGGCTGCGCTTAGATATCGCAGCTATAGACAGTCCGCAGTTATTTATTTGCAAAGCGAAGGGTTACGGTTGGATGAGAATTGCGGAGCAGAGCTGTGCTGTAAATTCATGAATCACGGCAATTAGAGCAGATAAGAAGATTTCTGAAAGTGTGATGTGTAAGCAAGTCCTGGGACAGGACCGGGCTTGAAGACCGAGGGTGTCCCACGCTTGTTTCTGTGCATTTCTTTGAGGTATTGGCACGCTACCCACCCTTCAGCCGTTCTTCAGGCAGCAGTGCGGGTGGGGGGCTCACCCCGCCGCAAGGTGCGGTTTGGGACCGAGCGCATCGCGACGCAGCAAGCTCGCGCTCGGCCGCCTGCCGCAGGGCACGGCGTTGGCAATTTCTGAGAGCTGCTGTTTCTAAAGAAAAAGGTACCAAGAGCGCGCGTCTCCTCTGCTCTAAATCAGGCTGTCTTGTCTCAGGTTACCGCGATGTCTAAAATTAGCCTAGCGGGGTGCTCTGAAAACGTCTGAGGTAGCGCTCTGCCTTGCTGGGGGTCCGTGCCCTCGTGTCGGGTGTTCCTGCTGTTGGGCAGAGGCTCCCGCTGAGACCAAAGCCCCGGTCTGCCCAGCGTCGGTGTGCGGCAGCTGTACGGGCACAGCGTCAGAGGCAATTGCTACCCCGGAGCTGAGAGCCTAAATCAACCAGGCAGAAGAGAGGCGAGGAAAAGAAAGCATCGCTTCAGTTTTACCAGTGAGGGAAACAGAGACGCGTGGAAGTTGCGGGGAATTGGCTTAAATGGAAATGGGACAAGGCTCCAGGGAGATCAGCAGCAGGGCCGGGAGTGAAACCTGGTCATCCTGCGCTCTGCCGCGTGCCGGGGGTGGGTTTCAGTGAGGGGCTGACGGGGCTGTGCCGCCTCTGGCCGGCACCGCTGTGCGCACCAGGACGGATAAGCGGCTGCTCCGTCCTGGAGTATTGTGACCCCCGACCACCTTTGCGGGATCAACGTCCAGACCGAGACTAAAACTCGTTTGGTAACAGGCCAGTGGGTTCCTGGTAGCGACAGTCACTTGCAGGTGATGGCAATGGGTTGCGAGCCGTCTGTGCCAGATGTGGATCACAGCCAGAAAGCGGATATGAAATGTTATGTCTTCTCTTGCAGTTCCCTGAGTCGTCTTCTGCCCCAGGGTTTTTGGAGTTTCCTTAAAGCTGCATCCATTGAGACGTGCAAGCAGCAGCTTACTGGAAGGTGGTACTTTTTATCAGTAACTAAAAATCGGCATTCTAGAGAGCTGGATTCTTTATACACTTCCTCCTCGTACCTCTTCCCCTCATATTAATGACTTATTTCATAATTCATGCTTTTCTGTTCTTTATGAACAGACTTCTTTTTGCCATTAGTCCCTACATCTTGCTCTCCTTTACCCCCCTTTTTTTTTGGCTTTCTTCTCTCTTTTCTCCTTTGAGATTATTCATGAAAATAGGATTCCGTCTTGCCAGCTGTATGGTGTCTTTCTCCGTAAACATTTGCTCTTTAACTTGCATTTTATTGTTTACAACTTTTGAATAAATCCATCCCAGCTTCTCATTGTATTACTTAAGTCATTAGTACTGTTTGCATTTTTTTAAGCTGAATATTTTTTTCAGATTATCAAGAATCAATTTCAGTATTTGCAGCAGATTATTCAAAGATTATTGCTTTAAGCATGGGTGCTAAAATCGGTGTTTATTTTGTATCTCACTTCTTGCTGAAGCTTTGGTTACTGCAGTATCTGAAGGCCAGTAACTGGCATCAGGAGATGCCCTTCTTGGTGACAGTCCGTATCGTGCAAACGGGGGCTGGTGCGGCACTGAAGAGCCGTTCTCTCGCAGTTTTGCAATCTCTTTTATCGTGACGTAGTGGCAGGACGATACCAGCGAGTTCTGAGGACTCTCAACTGAGAATACAACAGCTCTCTGGGCTCTGTTATCTTTTGTGTTATGCTAATAGTATGCAGATACACAGCAAGGCAGTCTTAGGTCTGAAGAATTTTCGGTTTAAAAGATAGGTACAAAAGAAGGGCACAAAATAAAAGCGGAACGATCAGGGTGATTGTTGGCATACTTCTTGTTGCTTTTATTTTTGTTACAGATGTACAATCATCAGCTTCTTTTGACTCTCCTGTTCTTAAGAAAATGGGAAGGAGGGGGATAGTGACTGTGGTGGGTTGACCTTGGCTGGACGCCGGGTGCCCACCGCACTGCTCTATCGTCCCCCTCCTCAGCTCGACAGGGAGAGGAGAAAAGTAAGATGGAAAAAAACTCGTGGGTCAAGATAAAGGCAGTTTAATAAAGCAAAAGGCTGCGTGCAGAAGCAAAGGAGAACCAAAAGATTTATTCGCTACTTCCCATCAGCAGGTGATGTCTGGCTGCTTCCCGGGGAGTAGGGCTTCAGTAGCAGTTGCTCCGGAAGACAAACGTAAAAAATGAATGCCCCTCCCTTCCTAATCCCTTCTCTTAGTTGTTTGGTTTTGGGGTTTTTTTTGTTGTTTTTTGGTTTGGTTTTTTTTTTTTTAAATTGCTGAGCAGACATCATATGGTATGGAATATCCCTTTGGTCAGTTGGGGTCAGCTGTCCTGGCTGTGTCCCCTCGTGCAGAGGTAACTATGGGAGAAGGTGGAAAGATTGGAGTCATTATTTTGGAACAGGATGAGTACATGTGATAAAAGATGAAACCATTTTTTTTTGCTGACATAGTTGTTTTACGCCAGTTCGTTTTATCTCTTACTTGATGGTAATGTAGGGTTTTTTTGCTTTATACATGTTCAGTAGCCATGGATGTATTGCAGGTCTTCTACTGAATCGTTTTAGTTTATGTCTACATTGTGTAGCTTTGTGACATTTAGGAATGTCTTCAAATGCTCAGTTTGCTCCGTAATTAAATTATTTACCAGATGTATTTGTATTTTCTTCTTTTACGTTAATAAGAAGCTAAAATATATCTTTGCTTTCCCTTTCAGTGATTACAGCAGAAGTAGCTTTCATACTTCTGGATTGCTAATAAGTTGGGAGATTAGATTTATCTATTATTTGTCCTTAAAGGGAAAAAGTTGAAAGCGCTTCCTTTGGTGAAATGCCGTAGGGCCTTATAGGGCAGAGGACAGTACCCGCTTCTGGTAGCGCAGGAGCTCTGCACATCTCGGATGCTGCTGATTCTGCGCAGTCACGCCTGGAGGTAGGGATGCCGTCGCGTCTAACACCACCCTCTGCCTTACGTGTAGTCGTGCGGTTACGCGCAGGAAGCAGTCACAAAGAGGTGCCCCAAGAGCCGTTCTATGGACTTAGAAGGGAATTGGATTGGCTCCGCGACCTTCTCTGAGCTCATCTTTTAGCTCAGCAAATAATGGCAAGCGCTCTATAATACATCAATATGAATGTGAGAGCACACTTCGTTTGTGAGTGACGTACTTATCTTGCTCTCTGACAACGCAAGTGCCCGCGTCATGCTTTCATGAAGTTGAGTTTTAGCTTGAGTTCTCAGATGTTTACCAAAATTAAGTCATGAATTGCAGATTTCAGTGGAAACCTCGTGGTTCCTGTTGAGAGGCATGTTAGCGCAAGTCTGTGAATATCATAATTCGTAATTAATATAACTCATTTGACACAGGTAATGCAACCACAGCATGAAGTTTTTAATGGTAATTTTAATTGTAATCACGGTTCTAACTACCTGCAGGTGAGAAATTACAAAATGATGAAATTCCTTGATTAATTTCAAATGATGACTAAAAAATTGTATCTGCAAATGAAATGCAGATACGTTAGTATTTGATCCATGTTTAGGGAAGGGATCGAAACAGGGTCTGCCTTTCAAATTTGGTGTCAGTTTGAAAGCAAAATGAATAAAGGTAAAGGCTAGGTATTTCCACTGATGGTACCTGTGCCGCAGCAAGAAGCGTACGGAAAATTGGTCTCTGTTTTTTTCCAGAGCAGGTTGTTGCTAACTGATGCTACTACAGCAGCATTTTCACTTGTCTGCAGTAACAAAAAAGCCCCCACGTTGCATTATGTTGCAATTCTCACTTCTGAAATTTGAGGAAATTATTGGATATATTGTAGAAATTAAAGAATAGATAACTTGTCTGGACAATGAGTTAGACTCACTGCTCAGGTCAGGTTGAGTGGCAAATGAAAGCCTGAGACTTACTGTACCTTGGAATGCATCCCACTATTTCTGGCGGATATAAATCCCAAGACTCAAGCCAGGAGTGTGAATTTCCATTAAAGAATCTTTTGCAGACGCAGGGATTGCATGAACTCTTCCATGCCTACCTAAAACTTGAGGTTAGTTGTACGGGTAAACAGTGCACCTTTTGGGACGCTGCACCTGCAGAGCAACGTTAAATAACATTAAAGGTGTCTCTACACACCAATGAATCAGACCTTGCGAATTGATTTTTCCAAGTTAGTGAATTTTAAATCACTTCACTGGCGGTTGCAGCAGATTTAAAAAATGAAGTACAAGGTTTTAGAGAAAGTTTTTGTGCTTGCCCTGGAATAACGCTAGCTCTGTTTTATTGCCCGCCCTTAAGGTGGAGCTCAGGTGCCTCTGCGTATTGCGTATGGTTAAATCCGTGCAATGGCAGAGACGCAGAGAACCCTGTAGCTTTGCTTGGTGTTGAATTGGTTAAATTCTTTCCTTCTGTATTTGATCTCTGTGGTATGTCCATGCTGCATACTGCAGTGCAGTAGAGAGACACTTGGGTGAGCTGCATATGAGCTAACACAGATACTCAAAGTCGTACAACAACATCAAAAATGCAGAAGGGATTTACTCCTTTGAGGAGCAATGCAGTTCAGGCGGTGAGGAGCTATGGTCTACCCTAGTTAAATCGTTTCCAGGATGTGTGTTAGCTTGTTTACAGCTAGCGGGGTATCTATCACAGCATAGTTCACAAAATGAATGTAACTTTTAATTTAAAATTCGTGATTTGGTCTAAACTGAGAATATTAATTTATGGCGCTTAAGAGCACTAGCCACCTATGAGCGACCTAATGTACGCTCTGGCTTGTCAGAATACTAGGATAATTCTTCTTGGATATACCAGATATATTAATTATGGAACAGTACATTAATACCCAGAGAAACCGGGCCATCATATCAGTGCAAAAAGATCATGACATTGCTAGAAGTTTGAGGCATCCTGGAAGATGCCTTTTAAATGTTAGCTACTTCAAATAATGAGACGGTGCAGTTTGCTGGCACTATTGATGCAGCTTGAAAAAGAGTTAATTACTTCCTTGGGGCTTGAATATCACTCACAGATTTTACAGATCAAAAAAAAACTAGCACAGGAGAAATTTAAATGAATGGTCCTTCCCTCCTTCGTGCCTGTTTTGATTCTCGCACACCTTCTGTTATTTATTAATTTCATGCTATATGCTTGAGGCTTTGCAAGATAGAGGTTGTCCTGAGCAGTGTTGAAAGGAAAAAAAGTTTTCCAATCCTGTGCACCCTGTTTCAGAATGACTTCCAGATTATTTTCCTGGAAAAAATGTGGAATAATGTTTGCACAGCCTGGAAAGTGGGATATGCAAGTTCAAGTCTCTGCCCTGGGTGTTGTATTCCTTAGGAAGGTATTTCTAATACCTCAGACGAGTGCCTGGACTTTCCCATTATTTGTTAGTGTGGGCTCCACCGCCCTGGAATTTTGTCCTGAAACTCTGGAGGTCACTGAGTTTACAAGATTTGGATTTGATAAATCGATACTCTTTTACAAAGTCTTCTGGCAAAAGAATCCAGTGAACTCTAGACTTGGTATGAAAGATTTTAGGGTTTAGCAAATTAATTACAATAAATTACAATTTCTGAGAGCCATCATTTCATTGAACTGGTACCAAATAATATAAGCCCTAACAAAAATCGAAGGTGATAGAAAGGCAGCTAGGAGCTTGTTGGAAATGACTATCGAGTTCCGGGACTTTCAGTTTATCGGTTGTTGCATTCCATTAAAATAGATTTTTGAAAGAGAAGACTGAAGAACATGTGCAGAATAGCTTCGGGCTGGCGTGGGCCTTTCGAAGGACGGAGCGTAATGCTGCACAGGGAGCCTTGAAGAGGCTGTGGCTGGATTTTCAAGAGTGCTCAGGGTCACTCTGTTTCTCCGCTCAGGTTATTTCCTAATCGTGAGCCTCTCTGAAAATCTGAAGCTTCTGTTGAAAGTATTAATGTGGTGGAGAGAGAAGAGAAAAGAATGACTATTGTGCTGTCTAGTCAAAATGACAAACAGCATATAACACGTTGCAGTTTTTGTGTGTTCTTTGGCACGGACAACTCATTCTTATCTGAAAAAGCTTATTCTGAAGAAAAACGTAAGATTCATTAAAGGCATAGAAGTTTTCACTGCATTGCACGATGAATTGTAAATATGCCCAACTGACAGTGCGCGGAGTCCTCAAAGTAACTCTCTGTGCATTGGGATGAAAATTCCGCCCAAGGGGTTTTAGTTTACAGCCAGCTCCGCAATATTGTATTTACTGCGGACTTGGATTCCCAATGCCAAACGTGACTGCCTATTGCAATAAATAGTACATAGAAAGATGGTGTTGTGTGTGATTTTGCTTTTCGCTTTGCGCTTGATGACTTCTATCTTGTTGCTAATTTTTCATCAAAATGGCTATAATATTGTTTCTGTATTTTTTTATTTTCACTCCATTAGAATAGCTCTATAACTAACAATGATTCACTATTAATAATTCCCTAAGTTATTTACTTTGTGAAATGAGAGACATTTGTTTTCTTTTTACATCACAAAATACCTTCATACTCAGTACTTAAGGAGACTTACTCAGCTTGTTTCTGTGGTTCTTTCCATTTTCACGTGAGTCCTCTGTATCTGGAAATTTGCTCTGTGGCGCGCTGCCAAATGGCTGATGTTGGTTTTGGGGAGGATCGTGTATGTGCTACTGTGACAGTGCCTGGACATTGAATTAAATTTGTCAGTAAGTCAATGGCAATATTTCCGCATAATCTTCCAGCTCTTCTTAAATCTTTTAATAATCCTAAAGCAGATAAATATTTGATCGGGACTTCAGGTCTGCGCTCCCATCCAGGAGCTGTCATCAAAAGTCTTTCTAAAGGAGACTTCAGATTCAAGCAGAGGTCCTTCTGTCGGCACGTGGGAGCCGGGGAGATCAAGTAGGTTCCACGGGGACCAGCATGGTCGGCAAACACACGTAGCTTCAGCGATGCGGGCGAGCCGTCTCCGATGGCCGCTGTGGCACCGTTGTGAGGCGGAGAAGCACGCGGTGTGCTCCCGGTTCCCCGTGGATAAAGATAAGGGCGCGTGCACTGGTAGCGGTACAACGCTACCCCAGCACGATGAACGCTTTGGAAGGGTCGCGTAGAGGAACCTGTTGCTATCTTATGCATTTTGAGCTTGCTTGTGCCAGCCGGCTTGCTTTCCCTAATTCCTGGGCTGAACTCTTCCTCATCCTCTTCCAGTTGTGGCTCAGTCCTGAAACAGCGAGGAAATGGAGCCCCCTGAATCCGAGAGAACGAAGCGGAATGAGACCCACTGGGTGATCCTGCAGGCTGGAAGGGCTCACCTTGTAACCTTGTGTCCTACAATAAACGCAAACTCACGGGCTCTGCGTTCAAATGTTAGTGATGGAAAATGTGCAAATAACAGTGATCATGTGCTGCATCAGTTAGATGTTTTGTGCAGTGGGCTATTAGTGTTCAGTGAAGGAACCAGAAGATACAGTCACATGTATTTATCCGAGAGGAGCAGAAAAACATCTGCTGGTGTGTGAGTGTTGATTAGACCCAAAGGGGGGTTTATTTTCACTCTTTTTTTCTTTTTAATGGTCCAACAGCTAAAATGATACTTTCTGCCTTACTCAAATGCATTTGGAAATTTGTTCCCACAGTGCCAGAAGTGGTTTAATTACATCTGATACGGTTAAAAGGCGTCTCCAGCTTTGCCTGCTACAGCTTCCCCTATCTGAGAGTCGGCGCGATTGGTGATTATTCCTCCCGTTGTCTCCTTCTCCCGGCACGCGCCTGGCGACGCATGGAGTGGCCGTGGCTCGGGAGGTCCCTCAGTGGTCTGGATGCGCCTTGACGTGATGCCGGAGTGCGCTGCCCGACTCGCGTCTCGCCCCCGCGTGCTGCGCTGCCTGCGGAGCTCCCGGGGGTGTTGCAGAGGCGCGTCACCCCTGTAATCAGCAGAAGTGCGGCTTTTCCAGCATAAAAACTCAGTAGCGAGATCAGGGAAGGAGAATTCTATTTGCTTTATCTTCTACTGCCATGCTTATTGCCTCTCAAACAGATTATCCTTTTTATTTCTTTTGTATTTCTGTTTGTCTGTTTATAAGAAATCCAAATTAAGATAATAAGAACTATGCATATGTTAGACCAGAAAAAAATGAACCCAGTAAACTTTCTGCACAACGTGTTCAGGCTGAAAGGGATCTTCTGCATATACCTGTAAGAAGTCATCCTAGGATCAGTACAACTTTAGAAGCCAGAATTCCTGTAGCCGTCACTCGTGATGTTTCCCTCTGTGGCTTCTCATTAATAATATCATTGAGCTGAGCCTGGAACTTTCCTCTCCGCAGAGAGGCTATTTAAGGTCTTCGCCTCTGCCCAGCCACCACTTTCATCATGAATCTGTTGGACTTAGAAAGACTTACCACTCTTTAATTTGAGTTGCAATTAATCCACTGAAGAAAAAAAACAACGGTAGAGGTTATGAACGAGCGCTGGAGCAGGCTGCCCAGGGAAGCGGTGCCGTCACCATCCCCGGGGGTGTTTAAAAGATGTGTAGATGTGGTGCTTAGGGACATGGCTTAGTGGTGGACGTGGCAATGCTAGGGTAACGGTTGGACTTGATGATCTTAAAGGTCTTTTCCAACATAAACGATTCTACGAAGGCCTCTTTCTTCCTTAAGAAACCAGACAAAACGCCCTCGTTATACAGATACTGAATTGTCAGTGAAGGAATTTGAAGTTTGAGTGCTCCAGTCCATTTTTATTATAGAACCCCTGTGAATGAGAATTCTTCTTGAAACTTCTGGAGATACACTTGTTCACTGCTTTCTGTCTTGTACTCTGATGCAAAATAGATCATTAATATACGTGTTTCATGTGAGACAGAGAAGAAGAATACTTCTCTGACAAAGACCTAAATGTTTTGAATTTAATTTTACTTGCACGGTATGATTATCTTCCTGTTCTGGAAAATCAGCAGCCAGTCTGATAATCAGACATTTCTCTTCTTCACATTTTACTCACATTTTAATTGAAAACGTTTCACAGGAGGGAACCGGCAGGCTTAGAAGTCTGTCTACTGACAAGGCTGTATGCGGCGCTTCAGTCCCCAGCGGAGATTGCTTTGGCTAGAATTGTTGCTAACAGGCATTCTAGCAGGTGAAGTGGAATAATTAAAATGGCAATTTCAGCCACATATTAAAAAAAAATATGAAAAGGACAGCAAAAAGCCCTTTCCTGTAATGGCTTGCTGCTGATGTCACAGCACCTGACCAGCTCTTTGTTCAATAAAAACCTTTTATGTCTTATTCTTCCAGCCTTGGCTTTACAAGAAGTTAAACACGAGCTTCAGACAGCCTCCTGCCAAATAGATTTGTATGTTTTACCGTGCTTTTTGTATCCACAAAAAGCGCTGATAAACTTTTCTGTACTGTTTGTCAACACAATCTCTCTTTAGCAGGTAATCTGGTCTACTTCAGCTCTGATCTCTTCAGTTACCCAAAACCAAAGATGATTTATCTCTAGACTTTTTAAAAGACACACTGGAGCAAATGAAATTCCGCTTGTTTGCTTTGTTGAAAAATGGAAAGCACAAAATCCAAGACCTGTAGTATCTTGAATTACCTCAGGACCTGCTTCTGCCCTGCTTAAACAAATCTGCCGCAAAGAGCGTGGCTCTCATCGGCGATACCTCTCTAAAGCCACGCCGGCTTTGAAATGAGAGCTGGAGGTGGCTTTATACAGACTTCTTTTATTTTATTATTAAAACATTTCACACGGGAAACAATTTGCACTTTTTCTAAATACATGGAAAGTGACATTTATGAAAATCCAGATTCTCTTTATTCTTTCTATCTTGAAGCTATTTTTGGCAAGCTGTAAACACAGAGGAAACAGTACTTCTCACAATATAATTGAGTATTGAGGATTTGTTTAAGCTCCACAGGTTGAATCCAAAGGTTGAAATTTGATGTAGGACTATCGTTCATCTTTTCTTTAAAAAACAAAGAAGAGAATGAGAAACAAAACCCTCAAACCTAGTCATACCCAATCTTCTGCACATCTGAATTATGTTTTAAAAAGGAAAGCTTATCTATTCTATGCAGTAAGTAGAGTCAATAGATTTTTTTTTTTTATATATTATTTCTGGCCAATTAACTTATCTTTGTCTTTCTGTGGTTTCATATTATGCCTGAATGTTAGTGAAAAGAGAAGAAAAAGACAAGGGAAACAATTTTTGTCTTAATTGGTAAATGAACTGCAGTGTTCTCAGTATCTGTATTTAGCATGAAAACAGCTATTAGAATTGCAGATTTTGCTATCCATTTTGTTTTGAGGAACTGACAAATGTACAATTTACAGTTCTATGTAATTACAATCTGATTCTAGAGAACTGTAATTTTTACCAATATCTAGAAATAGATCATTCGAGTGTAAATTTTCAGTACACTCTGTGCAGGGATTAATTGCACAACCTTAATGAGAATGACACTGCTTAATTCCTTAGATCTCATGCTGGTATTGTATCATTTCTCTATTTTGAAAGGTCAAATTATACTGAAAATCTGTAGTAGGATGTGACTGGCAAGGAATGCTTGTGGTTTTGTACGATAGCTCTTCTTTGGTTTATAAAACATGGTACCCTGATTGCTTAGCAATTGTCATGCTGTGAGAGAGAAAAATAATGCTTAACTCAGGTAAGAACAGTTTAAAAAATAGTAGATGGAATAAATGCTGAAATTTTTTTCTGATCTAAAGCCTTTGGATATTATGTTACAATTACGGATGACAGCTGCTTGCCGATTTAAGAAAAAACCCAACCCTAAAGTCGACACACCTTTTTAAATCTCATTGTCTTCTTCATGCTTTATTTTAAAGAAAAGCTTACTCTTTTTGCATGTAAACCATTTGTGCAAATCCTAGGAGTTTTCACATCAGTCGGAAAAAGCATCTTACTCTTTTTGTCTCTTTTTTTTTTTTTTTTCTCCTTCTTGGTTACTGTATGATGAAAGTGGTGAATATTTGACAAGCAGTTTAGAAAACAAAGATAAAAATTAACGATTTATCAGCCTTTTCTTTTGGCGTTCACTATTTCACATGCTATAAGCTTTTATTTTGCAAATACTTAGCCGTTTGAGTGATCCACTGACTCAAGTGGCAATATTTATGTCCAGCAATAACAAGTTTTATTATTTATTAGTCTGTTCAGGATCAGAACCCTAAAAATTAGGAGGTGTGCGTGTATCAGAGCCTATTTTCCGTCGTCGTCAGGCGCGGTGAAAAAGGTGTTCTAGAGTCCGAAACGTCTTGCACCGGGGACCAGCGGAGGCTCTCGTACGGTACCGCGCGGGCTGATCGTGTGAAGATGTTCCCAAGCCTAGAACAGCAATTTGGAAAAGATAGTTGCACGTGGCAATATGAGTTAGTTGGGTCATGATAATTAGCTCTTAATTTTCCAGTCGTTTGATAACCACGTCACCTCTAAGCTGCATAGTGCAGAGGAGGTTTTTCAGATGGAAATCCAAAGCTTTTTAGGGACACCAGTTCCTTGGAACCACGAGTCCGTGTGCTGTCCGGCTCCTCTGCCACAGCCTCTCCCACCGTTCTCGTTTCTTGCTGGCAGCACACGTTCTTGCATGTCTCATACCTTTTGCAGAGCAAAATTTTGTGTCTTGAAATGAAGGATTGCTATATCAATGTACTGCCCAATGCTGAAGGCATCCAACATCTGAGTCATACCAGTTAATGATAATAGTTTTCCAAACTGTATTTTAAAAACAGTAGTTTTCCAGATTTTCTCTCCCAGTTTTTCATATATTTATATAGATGTGTGTGTGTGTGTATATAGTTGAATATGAGGAAATAATGACTTCTCAGGTTATCTGTTGAGAGGTCAAGCTGGGCAGAACAGATAATGTATTACTTTTATCAAGTCATCACACTTCTTGCTAATTAAATGCTTTTTGATATTTTTTCCATTTCTGTATCACTACAGCAAGGCATTTCACGTAGCTCTTTGTAGCTCCACACGTATCTTATAAAATGTTGAGAGAACAATCCAGAGTAATTACTAAACTAAATGATAACTTCACTGGGGGCAGTTTGAGAGAACCAGACGAAGACAACTTGATAGTTGTCTTAATCAGTTAGAGGTTGCGTTGCCGGGGTATTTTGGGGTTCGTATTTGCTGAAATATTAATGGCATATACTATATCTGGAACAACACTGGGGGAAATCCCAAGGTGTAATCCCCTCTCTGTACTGCATATACTCTACCTTCTGCATTTTCCCATAATGTTCAATTTGTGATGCACACGTGCTTTCCGGGGCTGCCCTTGCAAATTAAGCGTTTTTCAAGTGTGCTGCATCGCTGTGAGATCCGGATTGAAGATTTCATTACAGACTTCCTGGCTTAACGTTTTAGCTTGATAGTTGATTTGAATTTTAAACTTTACACATCAGGTGGATTTGTGCGTTTTCGCGATTCATATCAGGACGGATCATTCTAGTCGCTGGAATCTTTTCGTGCATCAAGGCAGAGTGCCACCAGCCTGGAAACAAAAGCTTTGCCAGAGGAAGTATCAGAAATGGAGTCAAAAGATCGCAGGGTAGATTTGCATTAGCCATTGGAGTTTTCCAAGCGGACAGGTAGTGTTTTAGATTGCATTTTTGTGACAGAATTTTGATGATAGAAGTATGAGATTTAAACAGCAGAAATCTTCCCGTTGTGTGGCACAGGAAGAGCCCAGGCTTGGTTTTACTTCCTAATATCATCTCCTCCAGCACACCTACTTGGGTAAAAGGGGCCTCATGATTGTCCGATGTAACAGAAATGGTCACCGAGTAGTCAAGAAGCCTCAATAGTCGGGACTCCGATGATTCATAATGAAGATGGAAATAAGAATATTCCGATGATGAATATTTAATCAGTTTTAAATTTGACTAATTTATTTGAAATAATTAAACCTGATATGCTAAACTAGGTATATAAATTCCAATTGGTGAGCACAGTTAATAGTTATGAAAATAACGTGATTAAAATTTATGCAATGTACATATCTTAGTATGCAACAAAAAGAGGTATGTTGCTTAACACTGTTGGGACTGTTACTTCATGTGACACTTCCAAGTACTTATAAATGTCGTGAATGCATTATTCTATTAAAAGGACTATTTTTTTTGCCGATCTGAAATGCAAAAATGCCTGGCAGCATATTTGGGGTTAAATAAAGTATAGTCAGAATACAGAAGTATGGTATGATGGCACAAGTTAGATTTTTTTCCTAAAATGTGTCAAAAAGTAGTATTTGTTCATCTTTCTAATATGTCATTTGACATGAGATTCTATATAGCATTATTCCATGTATGCTTTTCCCTCCTCCTGCTTATTTTCTCTCTATAATTATTTTTACTAGAGAAAGTTGGAAACTGACGCAGGCTGAAATTTGCTCATAGTAGTTCAGCTTCCTTGGCTGGTGATTACACACAGATGTGGACAAAATCACAACATAACAGGGGAAAAAAAGCTGATATGAGAAATATGGATTTGATGGATGGACTGTTCAGTGGATGAGGAATTGGCTGGATGGTGGCATCCAGAGAGTAGGGGTCAACGGCTCAGTGTCCGGGTGGAGATCGGTGATGAGTGGTGTCCCGCAGGGGTCCATACTGGGACCAGTGCTGTTTGGTTGAGTGCACCCTCAGCAAATTTGCAGATGACTCCAAGCTGAGTGATGTGGCTGACACACCTGAGGGACGGGAGGCCATGCAGAGGGACCTGGACAAGCTCAAGAAGTAGGCCCATGTGAACCTCATGAGGTTCAGCAAGGCCATGTGCAAGCTCCTGAGCCTGAGTTGGGGCAACCCCCAGTATCAAGACAGGCTGGGGGATGGAGGGACTGAGAGCAGCCCTCAGGAGAAGACTTGGTAGTACTGCTGGATGAAAAGCTGGACGTGAGCTGGCAACGTGCACACCTAGCCCAGAAGGAAAACCATATCCTGGGGTGCATCAAAAGAAGTCTGGCCAGCAGGTTGAGGGAGGTGGTTCTGCCCCTCTCCTCTGCTCTGGTGGGACCCCACCTGGAGTACTGCATCCAGCTCTGAGGTCCTTAGTACAAGACAGACATGGAGCTGTTGGAGCAGATCCAGAGGAGGGCCATGAGAATGCTCAGAGGGCTGGAACACCTATGAGGACAGGCTGGGAGAGTTGGGCTTGTTCAGCTTGGAGAAGAGAAGGCGCCGGGGGGACCTTATTGCGGCCTGTCAATGCTTAAAGGGAGCCTATGAGAAAGATGGGGGTACACTTTTTAATAGGGCCTGTAGTGGTAGGACAAGGGGTGATGGTTGTAAAATGAAAGGCAGCAGACTCAGACTAGAATCAGGAAGAAATATTTTATGATGAGGGTGGTGAAACAGTGGTGCAGGTTGCCCAGAAATGTGGTACATGCCCCATCCATAGAATTAGACGTTCTATTATAATGCATGCTTTTCTCCCCCACCCATAGAGAACAATATATAACGGAGATAATTTGGCCAACTATGTGCTAGAGCCATTGCACTTTGCCTGACTATGGTCTGACTTGTGTTGCCTCCTTTCCCGCCCTACATTCTTCCAGCACATTGCCCAGTCTTAATAGTAGCTTTGAAAGGGAGTTACTTGCAGAGCAGAAAGGCCAAAGGTATATTTGATGGCTGAAGTATGGAACGTGATTTTTTAATAAACACCCAGAAAATCTAATGAGGGACAGAGATTTTGTTGGCTGTACGGTAGTTTCAGCAGTTTCCCAAAATAATATATTATAATATTAATATAATAATAATGTAATACTATCACCTGGTTATTTTGCATACTAATAGTGCTGGAGGAGGGAGAACTTTCATCAGAATTTGCTGATTTATTACCTGAAAATGATTCACGGAGAAAACTTGATCCTAGAAAGGTCTGATTGGGCAAAATTTGGGCATTTTCTTTGGTTGCTTACCCATATAGCCCCTCAGCAGCCCCCACAATACACGACTCATCTCGTGTGCTTTTCACTCAGTACTCTGTAGCTGCCAGTGCTCCTGGGACCTTCCGTGTGGCTGATTTTGGCAGTCAGGCCTGTGGACAGGCATAGGATTAGAGACCCCAGGGCTGCCAGGGGCTCAATTCTGTAGGTGTTTCTTCAGTAGAAAATGTGAATGCTTTTGGTTTTCTTTCCGATTTAGAGCAGATGTGAATTTCAGGATGTCGGATTTCAAAATCTGGAGCTGATCAATATAATGGAATGGTTTTTCTCTGACGGGCCCTGCCATCGTCACAGGCAGGAGCCTGTAGCGGTGATCTGCCATGGCTTCGAGGGTAGAGCCCCCTCCACTTCTCCAAGGACCTGAATTCTTGAGTGGAGGCCAAGAACCCAGAATGGGCTCACAGGTCGCACTGATGTTTGCTGCGCTGAGGAACCTCCGCGTATGGATGCCAATCCTTGTGTGGTTTCTTACAGACTGGATCGTGTACCGTAAAGGAATCGCTCACTGTGCGGCACTACCCAATTCTCTGTCTCCAGGAGTTTATCATTAAAAACCCCAACCTGAAAGGGTTTATACGCATGCACCTTTTTATATCATGTGAAATTAGTGGGAACGCTTGCATGAGATGGGATTAACATGGTTCAGGATGACGGCCCAAGTATGCAGGGCACACTGCATGGAATACCTCATCTGCATAGAGTCTGTTAGAAATAATGACTTAGTTTTCATTATTGGCTACAAAATCTAGGGCAAATGGTGTTTGTTACTTTGGCCAGCCATCAACGTCTTGCCAATCTTGAAATCCATATCGTCTACTCAGGCACCGGGATCTGACAAACTCATTTTTCCACTGAAAATGTTGCTCACAATTGTCAGAATTTGCTGCTGTTATAGAAGGTAACTACAGAGAATGAATTCAAACCAAAATGAAAAATCTGCTTTCTTCAGTTCCAGCAAAAGAATACTAGATTGGGTTATAAAGATAGTATGTGTGTGGGGGGAAAAAATGACAAAATATTTTGTTTCAGGGTTAGTATTTATCATGAAATGACATGTCTTCCCTTAGAAACTATGTTCCATAGAAACTGTAAAACCACCTGTAAAAAGGAAGAAGGAACTCGGCTGTTTCACGTCACTAATATCTCCTATCAGAGTTGTAGTTCTCACTGTATTTTTCTTCAGCTTTGATTGCTCAAGCAGCTAAGGGAGACGAGGTAGTATCTTTCGCCTTCACATTTTCAATAAATTGCTAGCTTAATTTTACTGTTCCTTTAAAAATCCAACAAATACAACTGTATCTTTTTCGTATCCTGCCCCAAACCCATAGGTAGGCAGTAGGACCTGTTAATGAGTTGCTGCATTAGCGAATTAACCTCTGATATCATCTCTTTCAGCAGCAGCGTATTTGATATACATATTTGTGCCGGTGCTTACACGCCTTCTGCAAGGAGAAGCCTGGCTGAACACCTGCAGCATTGACCCTGTCGTTGGGATCAGTGTTTTGTTTGTTAAACACTTCACCGTAATGCTATTATTTTAAAGGCCAGCATTGTTTTTAGGTTAGCTACTGTACCTGTAACGCTTCATTCTTGCATCACGAAGGTGTTTCCAAGAGGAGTTAAGACTTGTGGGTTAATCTCATTTTACAGGTGTCTTGGAAGGTTACACTCTTTGATGTAAAATAGGTCTGGTATGCTGCCAGCTGGACAAAACCGTGCTTCATAGAACAGGTATGAGAGAGGGAGGGAAAGGAGCCAGCAGTTGTCTTTTGCAGGTTTTCTCTTGATCGCAGTGGTTCACAGTCTCTTCCGTATCAGAATCGCAGAGGTCTGTTCTAGGTGACATCTTTTACCCGTGGAATGGAAGAGCTGGCGTGGTCCTCTGAGGTCTAGGTGGTCCTCTGAGGTCTAGGTGGTCCTCTGAGGTCTAGGTGGAGAACTCTTGTTTTGCAGTGTGTAAGTGCAGCCTCCTTACCCAGACAATGCTTTTCCTTAGTTCCTGCTCGTTTAATTTACTGTTTGTTGTGGTCGGATGCTTTCCACATTAATGGCTTGGTGTCATTTGTGTGTATCTTTTATTGTTTTAATGATTGAGGTTGGTTGAATTTTGGTACTGAAAGAGAAATCAAGCTGGCTGTTAGGGCTGGATCTTTCCCGTGGCTGGCAGCAATGCGTTTTCAATAAACGCGCTTCCTGAAAGTCGTGTCATTTGTCATCTGGAACCATCTGCATTGCAGGTAGTGTATCTCCAGGTCAGGGTTTGTTTTTTCCTTCTCAATTTTCTCATATTCAGGCACTTCTCATCACTCTACTTTAAATATAATTTTAGCATAGCTCACATAATACCCAAAGGCTATTGTGTGTTTGTGCTCCATCGTTCATGTTTATTAAATTCACCTTTCTCTTTTGGGACATAGATTTTCTTTCTAACGTTGTGTTCAGTTTGCGTGTGGTGAGGGAGGGCAAGAAATAGCCCAGCCATCCACCCTTCCCTTAGGTGGTATTTTCATTACCTGCAATTTACTGCTGTGTGCTATCTTATTCACCTCCGTGTAATTGCAGAGAATGGATCTGTACAAACATTAGTTCAACTGATCTTTCCGGGGCAATAGTGGCAGCCCTGTAGTTTGGGTTATTTAAAACATGGAGAGTGCTTTAGGGAATAGTTTTGCTTTTCCTCTCATTAGATCTTTTCTAGGGTTCTTACCGTCCTCACTGAAAGCTGTCAGCCTAGACGCTTCAGATCCTAAACTGTAGTTTCTTTTTCCCAGTGACTTCAGTTTTGTTATTGGAAGGTGAATGGCAGTTTTCTGATTGAACTCAAGGCTGGATCTCACTAACACAAAGCATAGCTACAGTATCTGTAGAGCTCCTGTTGCTCTCTTCAGCTCTGAGAGTCTGTTGGGCTGTTTGTTCCTAGTCAGTCCTTCGTTGTATATATCCTGTAATACACCCGTCTTCCAGTATGTTTTTACCTGACTCTGATGATTTTTTTTTTTTTTTTTAAACTCACTCTGAATAAAACATTTAGAAGACCTGATTTCTACAGTTTGTTGGTTTCATATACCCCTGAAGTCATAACAATTGCAAATCTATTTTGATGAACTGTGGTAATTAAAACAGAGCAAATGTAAAATTGTGTCATCATGCTGAAGGTTTGGCTGGAGTTTAGCTTAACAATTATTTATGTGGAATTAAGAAAAAAATACGAATGTGTGTTCCCATTGTTACATTTTCTTTCAGCTAATCTACTTGTATAATTCACCCTGTAGCTCAGCTGGGACACTGATGTTTAACTTCGGTGGGACATCCAAAAGGAGGACACTGTTCAGAGAATCTGGAAGGGACCTCTGGAGTTCTCCAGTCCAGTGTCCTGTTCACAGCACGGTCAGCTATGAGATCAGACCAGGTTGCTCAGGGCTTTATTCTTCTGGGTCTTGAGAATGCCAAGGATAGAGACTGCACAACCTTTCCAGACTGCCTGGTATTAGAAGGCTGGGATTAGGTCTCTCCAAAGCTTTCCCTTTCCCTGGCTGAACAAGGCCAGCTCCCTCAACCTCTCCTCACAGGAGAAGTGCTCCAGCTCCCAGACCTCCTTGGTTACCCTCCTTTGGGCTTGCTCCAGTTGATCAACATCTTTCTCTTACCAGGGGGCTCAAAACTGGATGTGGTTTTCTATATGGGCTCTCACAAGCGCAGAGAAAAGGAAGGATGTTAATCACTTCCCCTGACCTAATGGCCATGCTCCTGTCAGTACAACCCGGGGTGCTGCCTTTGCTGCCAGGACACACTGCTGGCTCATGTCCAGCCTGCTGTCCACCAAGAACCCAGGTCCTGTTTGGCCAGACGGTCCCCAGCCTGTATCATTGCAGAGGAGCCTTCCTTCCCTCCCTCCTTCCCAGGCACGGGGCTTTGCGTTTGTCCTTGTTAAATCCCACAAGGCTCCTGTTGAGCCATTCCTCCAGCCTGCTGGGGTCCCTCTGGACGGCAGCCCTCCCCCCAGCATATTGACTGGTCCCCCCAACTTGGCATCTCTGCGAATGTGGTAAGGGTGCACTCAGTTGTCTCCTCCAGGTCGCTGATAAAGATGTTATCTCTTGACCAGGTGCAAATATTTATCACGTGCCTGAGGAGGGCTGGAAGAGAAAATATTAACAAAAAGTGTTCTGCATTGACTTACTGGAAAAAGCTTAAATTTTTTTAAGGTTTTTTTCTTCTTTTTAAATCCCCAAAACAGAACTGTTGGGCAGACATAACGAGCGTCATAGATCATAATGTACAATGGAAGTTTAGATAAACCTTACTGAAGCAAATAGGACCAACATTCCGGGAAGGTCTCATTCATTTACTGATTTTTAAGCTAGTTTGCCAACCAGGATTTGAAAAGAAAATAAAGCGTTTTGTTCTGTAATTATTTGTGCAACTACAAATTCAGTCTCTGCTTTCAGCCATCTGCCCTGCAGGCATTACTTTTAGTGCCATTTGGATCGCTGGCACAGTGTACGATCCTCTGTATCTTCTTGTTGGGCTGACTTGCTGCTGATAATTCTGATGCAAATATCTGGGTTTATATTCCTGCCTTTTTTTCCCTATCCTTTTGCTTTATCTTTTTTTATTCTTTTTTAAGGGTCTTCAGAACAGCTGTGTGGGCAGGCGAAGCAATACTGTATTCGTGGACAGGCATGCTCTTATTTACTGTTTCACAGTGAAACAAGTTTATCCCTCTGAAGTTTCACATGAAGAAATGCAATCTTCATTCCTGCAGCAGTTGTGGTGTCTGTACTGTACGGGTCAGTTCAGTGTTAATTGATAGATATACCAATAATGGCAGGCTGTTGTCCTCTCTGCCATATGAATGTGGTGTGGGAGAAATCCAGGAGCTTCTGCTGTTGGCAGTAGAAGGCCATTGTCCTTGGGCTGCTCCTCAGTGAAGATGATGGCCCAGGAAAGAAGTTACTCATTTTACTGTAAAGATAGTAGCTGCAGGTTTTACTCTAAATCAGATGACTGAGCGACTGCTTTGGGGTCAGAAAACCTTGCTGGTTCCTAGCATGAGGGGAGCCCTCACAGCCTTTCAGAGTGATTTGTTTAATTTAAAAGTCTTTGCTGAGGGTGTGTGTCTGAGATAATATTGTTCTCCCAAGAGGCTGCTGGTGAACTCAGCGTATGGTGTACGTGGGGGAGCCAACCTTATTTGATGTGGGGGGCTTGCAGGTGTGGGCACTTTATAGAGATTGTTGGCCTTGCTGGTTAGGAATTCGTTGGATTCCACTTGTTTGAAGACCCTAACTGTACGCCGTTCCTTCTGGAGCATGACTTCAGCCTGCAGGTCCCTGACCCTGTTATTGGGCTTTTACAGTAGCGTTTCATCAGTGCTGCTGGAAAGCTTGTTCCTAAAGGCTTAACAGTAACGTTATCCAGAGCACTTTGGTTTTATGGAGCTGCAGAGATTTTACAGAAGTATAGAGATTATAGAGAAGTGTAATTGGGTGAATATGACAGATGGTATCCAATAAGCCAAGTGCTATCTCTTTGCAGGAATTTTATTTCATATGTTTTTAGAGATTTTGTAATGTTCAAAAGGCACATTACACCCATTCTTGTCCTTTTGATTCAGGCTTGTTCTAAAAGATCCCATAATCTGCTTCTCTTGATGCAGCAGCGTGCCAGCTATCTTCAGAGCAAAAGAGCGCATGGAAAAGATCTGAGTGATCTTGAAGATTAGTCTGATATGGTGTATTTTATTATTTTTTTCCTATCTGGTTTGATCATCCATCCTTTTTGAATTGCAGCTGACAAAATGGCAGAAGAAACTCAAGATGAAAATATATCTCATCTAATTTTCCATTGCTTCTGGTTTAGTGTTTTAAATGGGAGTAATGTTTTCTTATGCAGTTCCTCATCTTTTTATAAGGTGAACTGTTTGTTCAGGAATTTTCCCTATTTACACTCATTTTGCTTGCGCAAAGGTCCCTGCTGCTGTTAGTAATGTGTTACCATGAAGCAGCGGAAAAAGAAAATGCCAGGGTGGTACTTTAAAACAGTGTATGACAGTGTCAGGGTTTAGCCCCAGCTGGCAGCCAAGCACCACGGGGCGGTGGGATGGGGAGGAGAATTGGAAGGAAAAGGTAAAACTTGTGGATTGGGACAAGGACAGTTTACTGGAACAGCAAAGGAAGAGGAAAATAAGAACAATACTTAGAAAAGAATATGCAAAATGGGCGATACACAATGCAGTTTGCTCACCACCTGGAGCCCGATGGCCAGCCTGTCCCTGAGCAGCAATCCCTCTTCCTCAGCCAGCTCTGTTTATATTCTGAGCATGACGTCATACGATTTCACATATCCTTCTGGCTAGTTTGGGTCAGCTGTCCTGGCTGTGTGTGTCCCCCTCGCCAGTTTCTTGCGCAAATTAACTCTATCCCAGCCAAAACTCAGGACAGAAAGTTTAGTGGTAGTATATGTCTTTGCTTGTTTGACCAGGAACACTTCTCACTGCAATTAGTGCTGGGCTGCAGAGATGCGATAGGTGTGATTTTGGACCTTTGTCCTGGCAAAAAAAGTTATTGTCATGGAATATACCCCTTTATGAAGCAGTGTCAGGAAGGAGCAAAAACCTTATTTGTCAGGCAGAGACAATAGAGCTGCTTTACTGTGTGAGACTTTTTCTTTTAAAAAAATAAATAAAATCAGTGACTACATGCATCTTGCACATTCTGATTGAAAACTTTTCTTATTAATTCTTTTTTTTCTTGCGATGGCTTACTGAAATACAAGCAGTTTGCATGTTCAAAGAGTAAAGGTGAGGTACGTGCTGCGAAATGTATTATTTGAATTAAGACTTTTCCAATTTTACTTAAATTGAAATCAGTGCATGTGGAATTACAGTAAAATGTAGCAAGATGTTGATTCACAGAAGCTCCTGCCTTTATCTCAGAAGTAAATTGTGGAGCTTCACATAATCATGAAGCTTCATCTTTAAAACCCGATTGGTCTTGGGTTTCTCTCTAAATGATTTTTAAGGAGTACAGATTATGAAGAACTTAAAATACGAAAATTCTTGGTTATATTTTTGTCTTCATTATGAAATGCAGCAGTGTAGAAAGCCTGGTTATATTTGTGTAAATTGAATTTAATGTTGACGCTGTCTCTGTAAAATAGTTTATGTGTTTTAAAAAGGTGGTATGAAAAGTAACACTTTTGGCAAAAAGCTGATTGTACATTTAATGTATTTCCCTTTAGAAAATAGGAGGCGGGGATATTTGAATCAAATGCCATGTATAAAATGTGAAAATAATGCTATCTAAATTTAATACTTAAGTCTCTGTGGACCTTGGTCCAAGCTGCTAATACGAATCTTTAAGATATATTGCTATAGGCTTGACTTCTTAAGTCCAACTCTAATGGGTGGGTTCCTCGAATTGTGCAGAGATGGATGATGGGTCTTCCCTGGATAATTATCTGCAAGGAAATGTATACAAGCTCTGATTAGTTAACTGGATTTGGACTAGACTATTACTGCAGACTTGAAGTGCTGTTTACAATATTATATATAGTGTAAAATTGCTTTTTGTTTTAAATGGGGTCAAAGCCATAGCCAAGATGCCAGGTAGATACATGATACTTGATCAAATAGGAGTAAAAATGAACCTTGCTGCATCTTCAGGATGCTTCATCAGACTGCTAATATGTATGCATTCTCTTCAATAATTAAATTTTCATGAATAATAAAGTTATATTTCTCTATTAAGACTGACTGAGTCTCATGCTGCTGCTGGGATTTTCTAGCATCACATCAAACATGTAGCCAGAATTGCTCTAACAGCCTCTGTGCTCTCTATGAGATTATTTCTTGTAGTGGTCCTGCCATGTTACAGCTATAGTTTTTCCACTGTACGGGGCCTTTAGTCTCTGACCATCCCAGTTATATGGGACCACTGGGCAACAAAACCATGGCCACTTCTGAAACTGGGCAGGATAGGCTGGGTCCTCTCTGTGCACACAACTCTTCCAAGGGAAAAAGCAATTGATTTCTGTTCCTTCCAAAGACCAGGAGGTGCAAAGGCTCTGCTTCAGCTCCTGCACTTCTATGTTTGCCAAAGAAATAAAGGGAAGATTCTCTGCATTTCAGCTTTGAACCCTGGAGCATCTGCCAGAGTGCATGGACCGCCAGATGCTGTGGCAAGAGCGTCTGCTACCTCCTTCTGCAAGGCTGCGCTGAAGCGTGAGCAGGGGTCCAAAGGATCAGTGGTGGTAACACACATCTCAGATTCTGCTGCAGGTGGTTTTCAAGGCAGCAAGAGTGAGGGCCTGATAGAATTGCTATGGAGACAAAGCTTATTTTATTTATTAATAACCCGATGGCCCTTAATTGCAAATCTTGGGAGTTACCCAATGTCAGGAGAGTTCTCCCATTGAAAATGAGGGAATGTGAGATACTGGCTGCTGATCAGCAACTCCAAGGTCCACTAGTCCTGTAGAAAGTATTAACAAAGTACAGAGTCTCAAACTGGAGTGCTCTGCTTGGCTAGCAGAAGAATATATAGGCTAAATTGGACCTTCTTTTTATCTGGACTTGCATAACGATTATTTAGGCATCAAGAAAGGGCAGAACTGCGGCTTTTCACTGATGCTGGCATTGAGTAACTGTTAAAATAGACAGAGTTGGTGGTAATGACATCCCTTTTAAGGCCTTTTTTACACTGTGAAGGATTCAGAAAAGTGGTATGTCTGTCTGGTGGGAGTAAGGCCTTCCAGTGCAAGTCCAGTAATCTGGAGGGGGTGAGAACTGTTGAAATAACTGTGTTCTGCTGAACCTCGGTATCAGTGAAGAAAGCTGGAGTGCAATTTTAGTTGTTGAATGTTACGGCTTAAATAATGCAAGGCTTGTAGCTAATGCATATTTACAAAAGGATTGTGGAAAACAACCCAGAACTTTATAAAATATGAAGTGAGAGAATGAAGGACCTGGAAATTCCAGACAAGCTTGTCAGCTGGTTTTTAAGACGTGCCGCTTTTGGTGTCAGCTTTGATTGCATATATTCGGAGGCTTTAAAAACAACGTCTTGCAGTCGAAGGGCAATATGGAGAGGTGTTTAGCGTTACAGCATCCACAGTTTTTGGATGGAGGTTCATATTTTTGGCAGCCCCTTGCTGTGTCTGATAGTTGCTTTGCATTCATGGCGTGCTGAATCAGTGCAAATCACACCCTTCCTCTGACTGGTGTTTGCTGTGGAGTTACTTAAACTGCCACGTTTACCATGGTAAGGTTGGGTATAAAGAGGCCCGAGGGGGCTGTGCTTGTTTACCTGATCCTGAATTTATAGAATCACAGAATGGTTTGGGTCGGAAGGGACCTCAAAGATCACCTAGTTCCAACCCCCCTGCCATGGGCAGGGACACCCTCCACTAGACCAGGTTGCCCAAAGCCCCATCCAACCTGGCCTTGAACACTTCCAGGGAGGGGGCCTCCAAAACTTCTCTGGGCTTGTTGTGGCTTCCCAGGGAGTCACAGGTAAGGTTTAGAACCCAACCGAGGACATTTCCCGGTTCCCTTGTTCCACGTGGTGTGTTATGCCAGGATACGGTGTGATGGGAAAGCAGAGGAAGCCGGAGTCATCCAGAGCGCTTAGACACCTTGCCTGTGATACAGAATTTAGAATTATAGCCAATCCAGCATAATACCAAAACCCATTATGTTCACATAATTACTGAAGTGGTGGTTTATGGGAATGTCTGAGAAGTCTATATACAGCTCATGTAACCTCTCTGAGAGACTCAGCACAGTCTGGTTTATAAAGCAGATGAGGAGAGAAGAGATCAGAGTTTTCTCCTGAACTCCGCAAACGACTGCTGGAGTGGAGCGATACTGGCTCCTGAGCTCTCTGGCTAACACGGCTGTAGATGCGTCGCTGCCTCTGCAGTTCTTGTGGTCCATATTTGCATCATTACCTGGGTTTGGCTTTTTTCAAGCATTGTCTGAAAAGAGGTGGATTTGCTTGGGCCATTAAGCCTGAAACTTTAGACTTAGGCATCTTCTACTCAATTCTTTGACCAAAGATACCAGTTTGGGTAGTTTTACTTTCTAGCAGTGCAGCTAATATGTATTGCAGTTGTAGTCAAGCACTCTTGAAAGAGACCTGATATTGTATGCCATGGAGGAATGGGTGTCCTCTTTTTATAACTTTTTTCTGTAATTTGTCAAACAAAGAATACATGTTGAGAAGCAGAACATTTTTGTGAAGGTGCGGGATTTTCCCTTTTTTTTTTTTTTTTTTTTGTTGACTATGAGTAATGTGTTACCTCTACAAGAGACTGTGTAATTTCATACCTAAGGTACTTGTACTATATAGTTTCATTCTGTGGAACGTCTGCCTTTTGGAACATAAAACCTGTGTGTAAATTATAAAAGGCCGATGCTACCAGTAATGCCTAACTAGGTCTTTGATGATGCTGGCACTGAAAAGGTGGCATTCTGCACACCTTTATTAGCTGTCCTATCTACTATAATGTTACTGTCTCCTAAAGAGTATATATTAATGCATGGGAAGTCACAGTTTTTATGACATTTCCATTGCAATACAGTTTGGTTGTATGTAGGTCAGAATCCAGGTTCGTTTGTCCTAGATTTTTTCTTTTCGATTGTTAAGAGTGATTATCAAAAAGGGACTAATCTTGTATAAAAATGTGAAAGAAAATGGCTTCTACTTGCAAGAGGCTATTTTTTTTGTTCTATAGCACTATTTTGCTCGTAGGTGATACATTACAGTTTAACAGATTTAATTATCTATGTTCAATGCTTAACCATAATGTTCTTACAATAGAGACCTTTGTTCTCCAGAAAAATAAAGCGTAGTCAGTAGTTGGATAAAATACTTCACAAAAATAATTTTCTGATTTCAATGCAGTTAGTTTTTAACATCTAATTAATGAAAATGATTAAATGTGCAGGAGCTAATCTCCCGACTAGCAACAATTAGCTGGCAGAAATACGGCAGCGTGCAATACCATTTGTCTTGCCAGTCTCCAAAAGCTGGAGTGCATGGCAATCGGTGTGGCTTTTCAGATATTCAGGAATAAATTCTGGTTTTCAGTGTGCAAAAGATTAGACAGTTAATATTCCTAATGTAGTTTTAAATACTGCTGAGTTGATAAGCAGCTCTCTTCCACTCCTCACTTTTTGTATGCTTTATATGCAAAGTTTCAATCAAAGCCCTGCTGTATACATTGACGTTTTGCATGAGAAGACAGTGGAGAAGAACACAAACTGTAGACCATGGAGTTTGCATTTCTTTGTGAACTGGCTGAATATATATTTTTATTGAGGATTATGTGAACCAGAGTTTCTTCATTTTTTCATGGACTGCATTTAAATTCTCTTGAGTCAACTTTTGCAGGTTAGGGCAGGGAAACTTCCATGGATCATAGTGGGAGTTTTACATGAATAACTCCTGCAAGAGTTTGCTCCAGTGATTGCTGTTAGGTGTTGTTTTGAGTGATAAATTTGTTCCAATTACGTACTCTTTGTTTTTGCAGTGTTCTGGACGATGAGGGGAGCAGCCTGCGTCAGCAGAAGCTTGACAGGCAGGTAAGATTTTGCAGGGTGACCTTCTTGCGCTCTGAAGTCTAGATCTTGGAGTAACGAAATCAGCAACATATATCTGGTAATTGATAGAAAATTACACCCTCTGATTAGGGAATGCAAAAGAGAGGTCTGTGGAGGTTACAGCTTCCTTAGAAGTATAACTTGCCTTGAATTTTTTCTTATGGTTGTGGTTTGAGTGATCCTCATTTCCACTGCCTTGGACTTGTTTTAAGCTGACTTACAGTGTATTTGTTACCCCTCTGATGGACCAGAAAGGGCAGAAGGTTCTGGCAGACATGCCAGCCAACAGAGGTTTACCACAAAGTTTTTCATCTTTTCTTTTTAGTTCCACAGATTTAGCCCTTGCGGCTGTAAACTAGTGGCATTATGTGCTATGTTGCCTATTTTGCTACTGTATTCCTGCATGACTTGTACAAGAAAGTGATCTGGAATCTCTTCCGTGAAATCTCAGGGAATTTTGCCATCAAGTTTCAAGGGTGTTTGAGGTTTCCACTTTTCCATTGATTTTTCTGTGGTCCCCTTTTCATGAAACTTTGTCATGTTTATGCTTAAACCTTGTGAGTTTAATTTCATGTTGTTCTATTTGTTTCTTCTCCCATGTCTACCAGCATCTCATTTTCAATTTGAAATATTTTGTGCTTATGCCATAATGTTGCACTAGATTCTGACCGTTTTGAAGTCACGTTGAGGTGTTCCACACAACTTATGGAGCTAAAAGAGTCCACTTTCCATTCTTCTTCTTCTGTTTTAGTGTATCTCCCTTCTAAATGGAAAAAAAAATAAAAATCACTCTCGCATGAGCAGAGAAATGGTAAGGTAATGGATAAGTATAATTAACAGTTCAGTTCTCTGAGATTATGGAAGAGGGCTCAGAGAGAGAGATGCCTATGGTGCCATCAGATGCTGAAGGTTTTGATTCTCAGGAGGTTTAGCTGAGAAATTCAAGTGTTTAATTAAAGTTCGTCTTGTATAGTTGTTACATTAGGCTCATGTCCAGCATTATCACTTGATTCTAGATTGAAAATTACCTGCTTTTAATTTACAGAAACTTAAATTGGCACCTCTGCCTCATGCCTTTGCTTACCCTCCCGTTGCTTCACAGCCACTGCTCTCACCCTGTTGTTTTCCCAAGGGTTATTTCCAAGCAAGCTCTGATAGCTGGTAGACTGCTCAGAAAGATCTTTTTTAATTATTTGCTGTTTTCAGCAGAAGGTGTTTTAGCAGTGGGTTGGTTGGGGTTTGTTTTTTGGAAGATTTCCTATAATCCAATATCCCACTTGCCAACTGCTGCCACTGGAAAACTGGAGAAAGTATAAAGATATCCATGGTTTTTCATCGGAGATTGCTACTGTTTGGAGTCCCATAACAGATGCTTTTCTCTGTGTTTTCCTCAGCGAGCATTGCTAGAACAGAAGCAGAAAAAAAAGCGCCAGGAGCCTTTAATGGTTCAGTCCAACGTGGACAGTCGCACAAGAACGCGCAGGACGAAACATTCGGAAGAACAAGCACCATTGGTTGAATCGTATCTTAACAGCAACAGCAGCACCATATATCATGGTATGTGAACATGATCTATTGCATGTATATTTACTGCAAGTCATAGTATGATGCTCTCCATGTTAAACTTACACTAATGAGAACAAAGGTTGTTGTTTTGGGTTTTTTTAGTAAATAATTGATATCTTTCACTTGTGTTTGGGGACAAACCCGTCAGAACTTGCAATGCTAGCCTAACAGGAAGGAGCGAGGTCACTACCCACCATTTCAGCACTGTGGGGAGGAGAGACCAGCTTGTCCCTTCTGCCATGAATATTTACGTGTCTTCAGCCTTGGTTCCTACTGCTGTTCCACTCTATATATTTCTCTGTACATAATTTTGCTTAAGCCTGACAGTGTTGATAAATTTGATACGTGTTAACTAATTTCAGCTAAATTTGAGACAAACAAAAACTTAATCCATCATTCAATTCTGTTCTCTATCAAGTATACTGCACATGCTACGCTTTTCATCTGCCCTATTATTTCATTTTCAGTTGGTGGTCGCATCTTTAGATAAGGTGATGGCAGGTGTTTACTGGACTAACGAATCATGCTGCGAGAAGTGCAAGTTTCAGAGTCTCTACACCCAGTTAGCAATTGGTGGAATATTTTTGGGGTGGTTACAGCTACAGAATTTATTGTTGGAAACTGGAAATTGCATTGATTAAATGTTAAGACTTCGTTAATAATGGTCCTTTTTTATCTCGCTTCTGCAAGCAGATAGACTACCATAAGTCATTTCAGATGGAGAATTATTTTTTCCCTTAGTATTATTTTAATTATGTTTTTCTAATAAATGTTAAAAGCATTAGTAATATTTCTCTCTTTACAGTCTTTTTCCCAGGGTCTGGGAAGGAAATTTTTAAGATGAAACTAAATTTCTTTCCAGTCTGACCTAAGAATTTGATTTTGCATAGAATTTTAATTTTTTAAAAAATGATTTTTTAATCAGAGAAAACAGAGTTTTTCTCTCTTTCCTCTTCTACTCAATAGCTTACCAAAAGCACAGAACTGTTCTAAGAAATAGTACCTTATGGCACAGAGGTACCGTCGTATACTGAACCTTCGGTATTGTCAGTTGAACAAGGTTGTAATTTTCACAGGTGAGAGAAACAGAGGTTATCGTCCCATGAATGATAGCAAATTTCATATCTGCACTAACTGAGCTAAATTTTGCAACAGTTTGCACCAGAGTGGACTTTCTGACTTAAGTGAGATTAACTGTGCTCTTAAGGTAAAAGTGACCTTTCCTGTAGTGTTGCACCACACCACTTACTGGAATACTTACTAATTTATACTCCTTAAATCAATTTGTTTTAAATTTGTCTCTCAAACCCTTTCAATATTTCACAAGGTTTCAGAGAAGCCAAAAAATAGAGTAATGTGTCTCAAATTCAACCCAGAGTTTGTTAATCCCTGGGGACAGCTGTCCTTGTAATAAACTGTGCAGTTAGCAAAAGCCAACTTAGGAGAATTTAATTACCTAGTAAAGTGTTTTATTGCCTTGTAAAATCCTTTGTTAGGAACGT
Source organism: Aramus guarauna (assembly GCA_013400195.1). Lineage (NCBI taxonomy): Eukaryota > Metazoa > Chordata > Aves > Gruiformes > Aramidae > Aramus > Aramus guarauna. Next base: position 424,253 of record VXBL01003981.1, read on the forward strand.
TGCTTTTGAAAATAGTATAAGAACTCCAGAAGTGTCCTTTTTTGGTGTCATCTTCTCTGGGAGTGTGCTCAGTGTCTTAGGTTACCCTGTTCGCATGGTACATAGTTCGGTTTTGATGGCCGTTTTTAACCACGGTATTCAGCTTCAGGGGTGGCACTTTTTTCCCCCTTCAATGAAAACATTTGTATGTGGGAGTGTCGGATGCATGAGACAGCTGGGCTGTTTCTAAAGAACTATTCTGCTCTTTTCCGTTCGTTTGTTCCTGTTACGGGCATGCTGATTTTAAGTTAAGAATGACTCTTTGATGGCAGTTGACGGTCTGCTGAATGAACTACATTGCTTGGATGAGCATGTTTGTGAAATCAATTCCTGTACTGGGAATGCTACAAAAAGAACGCTTCTTTCCACCTATCATCCTCCTCTACTCTCTTTCTTTTTTCCCTTGTACTAATTCTGTGTAGCACAAAAGTACTTGTTGATTTCAACACATAATTGGATGCCTGTGTGGAGATATGTCTATGGTACTTTGAGCAAAGTAGGTCAGAGATAACATCTCAGCAATTCTGAGATGTTAGGCTCTCTGCGCTGGGAAATTTTCTTTCATACGTTGCCATAGCTTATTCTGATGCAGTTATCTGTGCTGCAGTGATTCCCTGATGGGCAACTCTATTCTGGAATAAAAACTCATTTAATTCCAGAATAATTAGAAGAGTGTGGAGTAAAAAGTCAAAGTCACTTTTGTTCTGGAACAGAACGTCGGCCTGGTGAGCGTTTGTAGGTAGATACAGTGGAACAGCGTGTTTTGCTGGTTAAGGTGGCCGTAGGTTTTCCCACGTAAGGGAGCCCTTGGCTGCTTTTGGACCTCTGCAGGGAGCTGCACGGGGATTGCTGCTAGTCCTCTGGCTGCACCTGCATTTAGCTTCATCCAGCTTGGAGCCGAAGGGAAGCACAAATAAATCCAAGATGCGTTAGGATGGAGGGATATTAATGGAGGGCTGTGACCCAGCTCAGCTGGGGCAGCTCACAAAGGGGATAATACAGATGGGGCTTTCCGACGCTTGTGTCACTCAGGATTGAAGATGCTGGGACCGGTTTAATTCAGAGTGAAAGTGAGCAGGTACAGGGCTCTCTTGAGCTTCTTTTTTTGTTAGTTTAGTAAATAACAAAATGGCTCTGCTGAAAGCCTGCCTCCACAGAGGAAGGAGGAGAATTGCCAGGATCACCATATTTTTTCCTAGATACCTTCAAGCAGCGAGGTGACGTGTCGGTAGGATGAAACGGTATCTCTGTTCTCTGCCAAGTGTCACCAGCAAGTCCTTTGGGTGCCGTCAGGCTTTTAAGGAGATGGGTGCCCTTCCGCTGAGGAAGTGGCTGTGCAGAATTCCCCACGCAGAAATCTCCAGACAGATAATTTATTCTCAGTTCCTGCCTGTGTTTCACCTACAGGCAAAAGTTTTCAGATCCTGTAGCTTGCGTATGACTTGCATGTAGTATATCTTTCTAAAACCTTTTGGTTGTTAGCATAATGCTTAATTAACTAATAACAGCAAAAGTATTTGAGTTATCTGCAGGAACTGACATGAGTTAGGTTGAACAGGCCAACCAGAGAAAAACCGAATCCTTGGTGCTCCGGTCCAGGAGTGGTTGGTTTGAGCTGCGGTGTTTGCCAGCGGCGACGCAGCGCTTGCCTGTCGGCATCCGTAGGTCAGGTAGGACCAAGTGCCCGGGAGATGGCTTGTGATTGTCGGAGAGGCTTACAGAGATGTACGGAATGGGAACAGAACCTCTTGTTCTGTGCGACTAGGGAGGTGGGGGCAGTAGGAGGGAAAATAGTTTCATGGCAGCGTTTCTAGAAAAGTCTGGGACAAAGCTGAGTATATGGGGGTAACAGAGAGTGTTCGTGTAAAATGATGAATGCGGTGTCCTTCCCCCCCGCCCCGAAATGAAGGTATTAATATAGTTTTGGGACCACACTTGCAGGTTAGACCCTAAATTATCTGCCTGCCATTTCAAGGCAAAGGTATCCTTCCATTAAGTTCCATGATGTTTGGCTCCGGATGTTACTATTTCAAATAATGCCTCTCTCTCTTGCAGTACCAAATACAACTTTGTTGCTATTTCATCATTATAAATAGCAAACTAAAGAACCAATAACATTTTGTATTGCTATTACATTTTCATTGTATATAGAAGATAAGTGTCATTTATTCACTGGAATAAATTTAATCCTTCTGCGTAGGAGAGATCACTTACAAATTGCTTTGTCTTTGCTTTCTTGTGTTCTTGTCTATTTTTGATTTGGTGTCCTTCATAAGGACATATTGCTACCTGTTTGTTTAAAGTTTTTTATTAAATTTTACTTGCCATTCTGTAATGCCTCGCGGTCACATCTGCAGGATTGTTTTCGTGTATCTCTGCACCACTTATTTGGTGAAGTTTGTTGAAAACCTGGACAAACGTTTTAGCCTGATATGACATTGCAAAATTCTGCTGTGAGTATAGTTGTCTTCAATCTGGATTGCAAATACATACTGAGCGTTCCTGGAGCCAAGCAGCATGCAGAGATACACTAGTTACTGCAACAATTTAATTACTTTATTTAATTACATTTAATGCAAATGATGAAAGCCCATTTTTTACAGAGAAGAGTAATTTTACTTCTGTGAAAATGGTGAATTTCCATTGGGGAGTGATTTTTCTTTTCACAGCACTGAGGCAGGCAGAGATTTGAATGAGTGCCAGATATGCTTTCATTAATATTACCATACTTTGTTGCAGCTGTGGCTTGTTCTTTTTTTTTTTTTTTAAGACTCAGAATTAAAAATGTTTTCAATTAGATACTCTCAGAGTAATTTTCATGGCAACTTCCAATTTAGAGATTTAGATTAACCATGTGTAAAAAGGCAAAATTACTTTCTTACTTTCCTTCTTTGACATTTGGCAGCACATCTAGATGTGGGGTGTGTTGATCAGACTTCTGATGACAAGTCATAGCTCTGGATTGTTAAATTTGACGTGCCGTTCTGCTCCTTACCATGAATGATGGGAGAGAGTTTTCTGATGACTATCAAGCTGTCAACTTTATAAGATGACATCAGTTAACCATTCATTTAAAACCCCATATATTTGCGAGTTCGTCAAAACAGCGTCTCGCCATCCCTTTTTTCCACTGACCTTGAAATGAGAAGGTATTAGTTGATTTTTTGAAGATAGCAAGGAATGTTCCGTGCACAAGGCTATTAATACTGAGAGATCAGGCAGCACTCCAAGTATCATGTGGGCAAAATACTTACCTTCCAATAAACATATATTCTGAAGTCTCCATTTCAGCCACAGTCTCTTCACCTCAGAGCGTCTTTGATTTATCAGCAGTCCTTACTGCGCTAGTACATTTCCAAAATAAACACGCTAACCCAGCAGCAAGGATTGGAGAGCAGCGGGTAGCAAGTGGTTTAGAGGTCTTTTTGTGCCTCTTCGTACTGAAAGATTTGAGAAGGAAGTTTAGAGGCAATTGCTCAAAATTGCTTGAAAAACTCCGTTCTCTTTGCTTTAAAGTTCCACTTAAAGTATATGTACTCTCAGTGACTGCTTCGCAGCTAGCCGTTATTTTCTGCCCGTGACCATCGCGGTGTCCGGGAGGTGAGGATGCCCCAGCACGGGCGATGCGCCATCCCGCATCTCTCAAGGCGGGAGGCTGCAGGGTACGTAGGAGGGGTCCGCGAGCAGAGGCGGTACCCAGAGCTTGGCACAGGGTCCTCCGGGAGACACGGCTGGAACGGAGCCCCTGGGCAGGGCCTGGGTGGGTGGAAGCCCCCAGGGATTGCCTCGTCAGGGCAATTAAAGCCTGCTGGTGCCCGATACACAAAATAATTGCGTAATTTCTTACTGTCCTTAATCTTCCTGGCACGGGTTTTTCATGGATAATTTTGGCTTTCCTTATTAGTCGTCTGCTTTCCCAAAGAGTCTGATTCATTGCTATTAACTCTCCATTTCACATGCTCCCTTTTCTCTCCCTCTCCCCGGGATCAGACAGCAGGTATCTGGGGGTTAAGAAGAATCTTTTGTTTGATTCATTCCTTTGTTCTTTCTGAGGAAATCTCCTTACAGCAGTGAGCTTTTGATAATGTCCTTAGGCAGCACCAGGTTCTCACGCACACTTGTTCCTTTTTCTCAGCCCGTTCACATTCAGTTTCTCTTACGAGTATTTTCATCTTCACAAAATCAGCCTGGTCAGTACATCAATGTTTGGAACATAAGCTGCAAGGAGCCATAGGCAATTTACAGGCAAGATGATTTTCTGGGAATCTGGAATCTGACTCTAAGTTACTGGTTGCAGGGATAATACCTTTGGATTGTAAGCATTTTGAAGCAGAAATCTAATCTTCGTATGTGATTAAATAGCACCTAACGTACCAGAGTCCTTGCCCTCATTCAAGCCTTGTATTTAACTACTTTTATTGTCTGTATAAAACTAATAAAATATTTCATTGCATTGTATAATATACGGGATTTGCCCAGAATATTTTGGAATATTGCTTCAGAATATTTCTGATAGAATCCAATGTCTTTTAGATAATTGTAAAAATGCTGGACCGGATCAGAGTCTAAGCTGATCAAATACAGTAATAATGAACATAAGCCCAAATAAGCAGCAAGATTCCCTAAGGCTGGAACTTTGCAGAGTAAAATAGCAAGCCATTCTTACAGTGAAACACAAGAACATCTTGGGCAGCAGTAACCAATTAGCATTGGTTTGTTAAGGTACACCCTGACTGAACTGTAGTTTATCTTTCTTTGTGTGATACTCCTTCCAGACTTCACTTCTACTGTTGAGAGGATGTTGGTAAATAGAATTAATATTTGCCGTATACAGCTGAGCCAATGATTGCATCACATGCCTCATCAGCTGGTTCAGCCTCTTCCTACTTAAGATGTTGTCCAGACAGACTGCACAAATTTTTAATGTATCCATTTAATTTTTTTTTCTTTTTGTGATTTTTCACCTACTTCGTTCTTTGCATAATGTACTGATCAAAACCACTTTTTTAGCACACGGCATTTTTATGTGATAGGGATTGCTAAGTGACGATTCATAGGCTTTTCTGGGTTTTGTTTCTTCCGCTAAGATTGTAAGAGTGTGCAGGCAGCCATATAAAGAAAAATGGGCATGCAAATGGAACAAAAAATAATCTGCATTTTCATTGCATGCTACTTCGAAACTAATTTCCTGCGTGAACGTCTCATCTTGAAGGCTAGACGGAAAAACATCAAATATGTGTGGATAACTACCATTCAATATTTTTTTCAATTCTGTGTTGTCTGCATCACAGATTATTCACTTACTTACAAACTGCCTCCTTCCCTTTGGTTGTGAGTTGCAGCTCTATCCTTGTCGCACGCAGAGTTGCCCGACGCAGGAGTGGTTCACGCGATAGGCTCCTTTTCCCTAATCACCGCAGTCAGACCATGGGCGATGCAAGGCAAAGCCAGGACATTGCTCTGCTCTGCTTTGATGCAAGGGCTTTTACACTCACCCTGAACAGACTACGTGTTTGTTGTTCATCTTTTCTTTTCAGCTCAGATCCTGAACTAATACCGTATTCTGTGCTCTTTTCTGTCTCCTAAAAACTAGTCTTTTGTAATACCGTATGGAGGTTAGCAATCAGTACTTGACTGAATGAACGTGGGTGAATAACACTAAAATTAAAATCATGTTGTTGTTTTATTTGAAAGCTTGCCATTTATCCCAAAATTATTTCTTATAATTTATGACTCCAAATGAGAATGAAACGTCAGATCTGAGAGCCCAGCATTATTTGCTCTTTGGAATTCTGTCTCACCGCGGCACATACTCCACTATTTTTGTCTTGTCGAAATGCAAATTGTAGTACAAACAAGTAATTCTAACAGAAAAGGAAAATCTCTGGGTTTTGGGTTTTTTAAGTGAAGACTTTAATAACTTGGGGTGGGGCGTAGAGAGTATCAGGCTAGATTTTCAGAGGTAGTCTCCTATTGGTTAAGATAACTATCAGTAGGGATTTTTAAACTTGCCTAAATTTCTTTTTGTATTGAAATTAATGCATTTTTCAGTGACAGCTTTGAAACTCCATCCCTATACAGCTGCATTTAAGATTCTTAATTTATATGTCCTGTAATACTGCTATCATTGCTTTTAAGTTTTTAACATCCAACTAAGGACATAATCATATTGTCATATCAGTGAATGTTATCTAGGGAGGCCAGTTTATCTCATTTTCTTCATTATTTTCTTTCTTGCGGGGAACTGTAAATTGCTTCATGGGGTTATCTAGAGTCTGCGGAGAATGCAGGCGAGAGTTTGCCGCAAGGTTCCCATCCTGCGGAGAAGGGAAATTCCCTTCAGACTGTTACTTCATGATCCAAAGATGTAGTAAAGGGCAGAGGGGAGGACGTCTGAGCCTGTGACGACATGGTGGGGGATAAACATTGCCTCTACGAACTGCTTCATCTCCACAAAGACGGATGAGCAGGAGTGCTGGCTTGAGAAGTTCAAAGCTCCGCATGCAGAGTGAGTACGAAGGGTATTAGAAATGGTTGTTCTGCAACTCTCCAGGGCAGGAGAAAGCATTGGAAACAGAAAACGGACTTTTTCCTCTTTGCTCCACAGCTGAATTTGTTGGACCCACTGAGCAAGGCAGGTTCGCAGACCTCTGTCTGTAGGTCGGCAGGCTGCAGAAGATAACCCGTTGCCCACGCCTCTGCAAGGACCAAAGGCTTGAGCGGCCCTGTTGGCAGGAACTGCTCTGCTGCGTTAACCACAGTTCCCGCTTGCGCGAGGGTATTTGGGGTGGTTAGCGCTTAACTGCACGGACGTAGCCCAATCCCCTGGAATTCAGTGCTGTCCTGAACTGAATTTGTACAGTCAGTAGCAAAACTACGTAATTTCTTGGATATCTGCGGTCACAAGAGAGAACATGAGTGAGCGGATGAGCCTTAGCCGATGTCTGCTGTTTGCTGAATAGTTAATAGCTAAGATGATGATGGTGGGGTTTTGCGGTGGAGGTGATATTTTGGAATTTGATTGGGATTCATTTTAGAGGTAGTGCTTTAAATGTTAAAGCTCAGAAAAGCATCCTTTAGAAAGAGGAAATGCTGTGCCAGTTCCCTCCATGAACCCAGCTGCAGTATCTGCACATTTATGGTTTAAATCTTATTTTGCAGCCTCCATCACTTATGCCTGAAAGTCCTGTTTACCACAGACAGCAGTGATGGCAAATGCTCAGAATGGCTACTGGCCTGCAATCTTGTTCTCTGTCTTACAAAACAATGGAAATATTTCCTTCTCTGTCCTTTGGAGCTCCATCACTGTACTTGTAATTAGGTATCTTGCTGAAAGTCATGAGACACAAAGTAATTCCGAAAGCTTCAGGCTTTTACTTGTTAGATCAAAGGATGTCTGACAAGTTAGTGAAGATAAGTCTTTAACTTTTCAGTTAACAATGTCAGAATGTTTCATTCTTTGCTGATTAATTGTTTCTTTGGCCAAGTAAGTGATGCATCATCTGAATGAATGAATATGGCCATATTTAAAAGGATTTAGATAACTGTCTGGTCATTTAATATAGGTCATTTGTAAAGTACTGCATTTAATTATAACGTGGATTATCATCTTTAAAAGCTAGGGTGTGTTCTTTTCATTGTTTTAAAGAGAGACTGAGCTACAAATACAGGATAGGTTGCATACACGATAAAAGATGGGACGGAGGAGTTGGGCAGCGACAAGCTCACTCTTTGGGCTTTTATTCACTCCTCTACTAATTTAACGTACGCTTTCTGTAAAACTTGAACTCCTCCTCTGCGTAATGCGACGAGGAGCATGTGTTTAGTGAGCGCCTCAGATGCTCGTGGTGTTGTGAACGTAGCACGGTTCGCAACAGATTGCTGTGCTGGGGAGGGCAGCCCTGGGTTTGTGAGCTACAGTCTGCACAGATGTGGCTGAATCTGTTTCACCTTACTCCTCTGAGAACCTCCTGCGTGTTCCCGTTGCTGTTCGTGCCCGTGAAGGGTTTGGTGAACAGGAAAGTTGCCTCGCAGGCAGAAGCCTGGGGAGAACGTCCCCCTCCAGAGAGAGGTTGCTGGCAGCCCGCACGTCACCGAGCGTCATTGGGTCTTCTGGGGGTTTGCGAAGTTCGTCGCGATATTTTCAAAGTAATTTTATGGGCAACCAGTTCTTTCCATTAAGGTTCCTTAGTGGGCTTTCTTTATCCTTTTAAAGAAGGCACTTCAATTTTGGGAAAAGGAAAGGGAGGGTGGGAGGCCCCAGGCGCCAGGGTGATATTACTCAGAGATAAACCAGAGTCACGAGGTGAAGCCCGTGGGGCTCAGCCATCAACAGCGACCAGCAGCTGGCACCAAGATCTCCTGGTGCTCACCTGCACCTTCTTTTGGATGGGGTGTGAAGTTTGATGATTCCTTTATGTATTTCACAAAGGTACTTGCTTTTATGCCTTTGTAAACTGAGTATTATTTCACTTCAAGGCTTGGCCCGGCCAGAAGAAAGAGTTACTGTGTGTATTGCTTTCACAGATTCAAATATTGACCTCAAAGTATGTCATGCTTTTAGAAAATGGTAAAGGCTCTCTTTACTTTGAAAGCAACTAGCATTGCATGAATTATGCTGACAGTCAGAGCTTATGCCATGCATAATGTGTTGGGACTTCTAAGGAATTAATTAATTTGGGTATGTTACAAGGTAGAAGGAGTTTTTAATTTCAGCTCGGGTATAGTTTCACAATAAAATGCGTGGCCGTTCTATTCATCGTATTGTGATGTATACAATTGTGCAAGATGTGTTTTCAAAATAACCTTCTGACGATTCCTTGTTTACGGGGTTAGGATGTAGCTTTAAGCATAGGCACTACAAATTCTAAATAAAATTTTTCTGCTTTCAGGCTGCCACTGTTGATGATCAGTCTGGCAGAGCTTTACCATGAGGAAAAGTGCTTCCTACAATAGCTCAGCAACACATTAATATTCTGATGTCACTTTTGGCCTGAAAGTTAGGACCCGATATATTATCAGAAGGAGGAAAACAAGTTAGGAAGTACATCCCAGCTAACCTAATGCCTTCAGTTTTTTTTTACTGTAGCTTTGCAAATTCTGGTTTATTTAACTCTCCTCTCTGCATGAATTGTCTGAAATACCAAACAAACTCTGCTATGTCTGCTTACTCTTTTATGCCTTCACGGAGTTCTCAATTCATTCTCTCTTCTCTCTCTCTCTTTGTTTCTCTCTCCTCTTTCTCTCTGTTTTTCTTTTTGGTGGGGTACCCTGAATCTCTCAAGCAGTGCAAGAGGCCGAACAGGAAGATGTAAAGGTGGTAGTGGATGCCCAAGCTCCGAAACCAACTAAAAAAACCAAGGCAGCAGCTGCGAGCTGTCAGACTGGCAGCGCCAGAAAGGAGAAAAAAGGGAAACACAAAGGTTAGCTGCATGCGGCTGAATGCCAGATGTTGAACTGACTGCAAAGTACTTTTTTTATTTTTTAAATTTCTTTGAATTTCTGAAAATTGCCTGAAAGTAATTCTTGACATTTTTATGAGATTGGAAAATGTGGGTGACTTGGTCCTGTCTCAGCATGTACAACCTGGGAGTGAAGGAGAGCTAAAATTTGTAAACTCAGTCTTTTCCAAAAGAGTGTGTTTGTTCAGATTGCAGAAGAGGGGAAGAGAAGTACTGATGGAAAGATCCTGGTGTTTTCCTGCAGGGTTAAAGAAATGAGAATTGTCCTATACCAATGTGGCTGTTTTTAGACTATCTGCATGTAATGTAATTTGGAGAAACAACCTTAAATTGCAGTCATTTCTGTCCAGACTCTTGCTGAGGTTTAAAGTCTATACAAATTAGGGGTTAAGCAGGCATTTTGAAAATCGGTTCAACAAAACTGAGGTAACATCCTCAAAGGGGTTCTTCAAGTTACTTCAGCGTTACTCTGTCCCACCTGGTTGACATGCAGGAGGTGTTTGTATGGAAAAAAAACTTTCTGCAACGACTTTGGGTAAGATTAGGTAGACAAAAAAAAATACACTGTTGATAATGACAAAAGAGTTGGTAGAAATGATGTTGCCATTATTAGATTTACTATTAGAGCTATATAGAATAGATGGAAGAAGTAACATGAACTACTTTAGAAACATGCAAATTTTTTTTATATATATATATTTATACATAGAAAAAGAGAAATATTTTTTGTACCAGAACATACAGTTTCTTTTCATTTGATGGCAAATGACTAATGAAATTAATAAATACCTTTCCAATAATTTTCCCTTCTTGGATAAGGCCACTGTAATGCTGTCCTGCCTGGACTGTACGGTATTCCTATAATGTGTATGTCTCTCTATTACTTCGTAAGTAAGAAAATAGTCTATATCCTTGACAAGTCTATTTAAAGACAGCAATGAGTAATAAGGGTAATTATTGAGGTCAGAGTATTGGGGACCTATCTGTAGGGAGTTTGCAGGACTTGAGCCTATCTTATCAAAATCCTTCACACCATATCGCAGCTTAATTCTTGAGATCTGAAACTACAGCATCTCTGTCTGTAGTCCTGGCTGCAACGGAAGCCCTAGGTTAGACAGGCTTGAGGGTCTGGTCCTAAGGTAAAGACTTTATTCATATATTTGGAAAAAAAAAAAAATAAAAAAGGTGTATGTCAATACCTAGGCTTAAAATAATAACTAAAAGTCAAAGGTAAAATTAACTGAATGTAAAAAATTGTTGGCAGAATAAGTGAACAGACAGTTTCCGAAATTACCGTAAAAAGTAACGCCTCTCCAGCATAGTAATCCAGATGCCAAATTATATGTTGAAGTACATCTTGCTGAAGAGCAAAAATTCTTTTCATAGTTTAAAAGAAAGCCTGTCTTAGGCTCTAACTGGGCATTGTGTGGGGTAATACTTAAATAATGGTTACTGCACAACTTCGACGCTCTGTTTGATCTCATATGCTGCCTGGTTTGCCTTTATGGGGTGTCTATGCCTGTACTACGCTCAGAACTTAAAATACCGTGGCCGGTCGCTTACGGTAGGTTTGATTTGACAAATCTGCACTCTGTAACACCAACATGAGTCTATGGGCAGGTTACTCCCATGAGCAGCGTGAGATTGCACAGGTTTTTATTATCTCGGAGCAGGTAACACCTAGTATTTTTCTCATATGCCAATAATATTTTTATTCATTTTCTGAAAAATTCCCCAGGCAGGCAAATGTCGGCGTGTTTTAAATTAAGAAGCAAGTTGTGTCAGTAAAAGTAATGTCACTTTATGTAGACTGAGAAATTTTGCGTGCTGATACTGCTCTAGGTGTTGGAAACTCCTATTGTTAGCTATGGAAACCTCTGTGTCTGCTGCAATTCCTGTTGCTTATCCTGCCATGCTGTGCGTGGTCTTCCCTGGCCCTCAGCATTTGCCCATCAATTGCATCTTACATATATGTTTCCATAGAGCAGAGGTGTTACTCATCATTTATACTAAAGACGACTGTTGAGTACCTCCTCTCCTGCAGTTTCTGTTGATGATTAGTAACAAATCTCAATTAACAAATATCCCTGTCAGTTAAAGCATGTTTGGAGCATACACATAGCACCTTCTGTCCAGCTCATCTACTTTTTCCACGCACTGGTATTTAACTGTTCATTCCTCTGTAATTTCACCCATGGAATCCTATCTAGTTTACCTTTGATAGTGTTGTAAACTTGGAGTGTTTGCAGGGGATTATAACAGGATTTCCGATCTTGGATCCTTATCAAAGCTGCAAAATATTTTGTTATTCGATGAAAAAGTAAAGCCAATTGTGACCTTAAAATTCAAGAGGGATTTTGCCAATCAACCCACTACAGATATAGCTAATTTGTGTTACTTAGGAATGAAGAAAATGCAAGTGGTAGCAGAACTTGTAACTCTTTTTTTTTTTCAATTACTTTTAAGACTAAATGTGAGTCTTAAGAAAAGATTTTTCTAATGATGTTGAATGGATTTGCTAATACCTTCAGATCTCCCTAATGAAAATAGATGAAATTTAAATGGTTTTATACCATTTTGTGGCACAAGAGATTTTGTTGGAGGAAGTTCAATGGTAATTAGATCAAACCTTGGAAGTTTTAGGTTCTTCTTTTAGCTTTGCAGTTGCTTCAGGTTTTGTCTCCACTCTGACTACTCTGTTACCTTTGTATGCTGCTGTAAACAAGCAGGATGGATGCTGAGGGCTGAATGCACTTTACGTGCTAAAATAGCATTTTAAAGGTTTCTGTTAGTATTTAGCTATAGTGAGCATTACCTTTCTAAGCATAGCCAAGCTCTTTGTGCTTTAAAGAAAAAAGAACCTTTAGACCAGATCCTATGAATAATAAGCTAATTCAGAGAAAAAAATTGTTGAATTATACATGAATAGCTCTTGAAGCTGTAGTGTAATGATTGTACTCTGGTCTTAGATGTGTAATGCGTTTTTAAGTGGCTCGAAGAATGATGAAACTATGATCAGAACAATGTGCTAAAGACAAACGCGAGGGAAATACTAGGTTTAATGAGGTTACACTGAGATAAGGCAAGAAAAGATTGTGGCTAATTGCTCGTGTAGAGCTGATTGTGCCTCTCAAGTTAGGGGTCAGTGCATTTTGTAATTCTGTGATGGCTACTATAGTACTTAGCAATTTTTCTAAATCTCTGATTATTACTGGTATTTCATTCTTAATGATGGTATCTGGTATACACTGCCTGTTTTTGAAAAGAGACATCATTTTTGTGGGACAGAGCCTGCAAATGCAGTAAACTGATGAGATTGCGCTTGGCTCATTAAACTGGTATTTCTGAAAGCTTTGGTCTCTCAGTTTATTGTTTGACATAATATTCAGTATTGGGGGGAAAAAACAACCCCAAAATGTAACAAGTGATCTGTAAAATGGTTGTCTTTCCAGCTGAGATTGTGGCTCAAATTCTGGTTTGAGTTGTGATGCTAGTAAGGGGCGATGAAGGAAATCAGTGAACCTGATTTCTGTACGGTGTCGCTAGATGGGTCAACGGACAAATAAAGCAAACAAGTGAAAGTAATTGCAACAGGAACCTGTGAAAAGTACGTACCCTGCGTAATATTACAAACATAAAACCAGAGCATCTTTAGATATCAACTATCTTGATGATGCTTTAAAAATGGCGATTCCTGAAAGTATTATGGGTATGTAGTGGTGTGGGGTTTGTTTGGCTGAGGTTTTTTTCCCCTGATACAGCTTTGTGAAGAAATTAGTAAATATACTGGATAAAGTGCTTTTTTGGCTATGTGTGATGAATAGGGCAAAAACAAATAAGGAAGATAAAATGAAACCTTTAAAAACCCCCAGAAAGCCATGCAAAGCCGGGAGTGAGTTCAAAGTGAAAAGTTGTGGGGGTTGTTTTGGGTTGGGTTGGGTTTTTATTGTCGGTTGTTTGGTTTTGGTTTTTTTCCTCGCACCCTTGCACTTTCAGCATGTTAACTACGTTCTGGGAGAACCCCGCTCTGAACTGCACTGCTTCGCTCACTGCCATGGGCAATGTAAGTGAAGATTTGTGTCACTCAAATCAGGAATCTGAAAGTGTTTAAAATGTTTAAATAAACACAGCCTTCCCAGCAAGTTTTCTCTTACGTTGTACATTAAATGTATATCGTATGTTGGGTATTCCCTGCTGTTTTTATGGGAGTCAGAAAGCAAACGAGCTGCTCTGACACACAGCACGTTTTCTGCCAGGAGGGCTATTTCATGTTTTGATTTGCTTTGCTCCTTCCCCATTTCTTTTCTTTCGCGCCTGTCTGTCTGTTTTGATTTGTGCATCCTGTCCCATTTTTATATGTAACAAGCAGCTACATGAAGGCTGGCTGCCTAAGAAAGCAGCGCCATTTGTGGGGTAAGAAGCGTCGTTTCTCACTGTAACACCTCCTTTCTGACGAGGGGAGCGAAGTTCACGTAGAGTAGATTTCTCTTGGCTTCCCTGTGCGCTGAAGAGAAATGGTAGGAGCAATAGTAAGTGAGTTTCCACCAAGAAAAGTCTAGTTATTTCCAGATCTGACAACCCTTTCAGGCTATGCTTTGGCAACACGCGAAGAAGTCATTTTGGCCTCCGCAGGATAGAGATTTATGAAAGTGCAGTTCCTGATAGACTCCTCTAGATTTCGTCAAGCTGAACATGCAGCTTGGTGCTCAAGCACTTGCTTTTGGTGACCTGATCTGGTGTTGGCAATAGTCCTTCTGACAGAAGTTTGGACAAAATCACCTCCGGAGGTCCTTTTCTAAAAAAAAAAATTGCTGTTTGTCCCCTTTCCCTATAAACAAATCCCTTTGTGATTTTTGCAGTTGCTTGAACCCCTATCAGAGAATGCGCAGCCTTTATGGGCACAGGCATATACTGGGAAATGGCTTACAGCTACACTATACTTCAGGTTATTCAGACCTAAAATATAGACCAAAAAATGCTTTCCCCTCCCTTTAAACATTCTGCTTTTTCAGTAAATTTCTTTTGAGGAGAGTTTTACCCAACAGTGAGATATACATAGATATAGATTTAAAAAAAAAAAAAAAAATGTTTTTAAAGCAATGGAGTTCTAAATTTCTAGAAGAAGTAATTTCATGATATTTCATTCTAGCCATTTTATTAGAGCTTCCTAAGCAATCATTCTGAGAAAGAACCTTTTTCACTTAGATTTGTGTATTACTACTTTCCTGTACCACTGTTCTGGAAGTAAAAGTTATTGCTCTCAGTGGTCACACTTCTTGATAAATGTGGATTTCAAAAATACAACCAACTGTTGTTTCATCTTTTTAATTTAAAACGTAGATCGCTTGAGACAATAAAAGCAGAAGCAGGGTTTGCTTTAAGCCAAGGACAGAAACTCTGTTGTGGTGTCACTCTGATAGGTGCAGATTTCCCTAAGGATAGACTCGCCGTCCCTGACCTCGGAGGAGGCCAGCCAGCCTTTGAAGGGTTCTGCTGCCGCCTCGTAGTTGGAGGAGGAGCTGCTCTGCAGTGTTCTTGAAGAGCAATTGCCATTGCAGCGTTGCAGCTGGCCGCAGCCTTCTAAGTGCCATTCCTGTTGAGGTGGCTTCTGTGTCAGATCGGTGGCTTATCTTAACCTGGGACCTCGCCTTTGAAGGCACATTTGAAAAATAAAGGAGAAAATTTGCCAGTGTGCCTCCCTTTGCTGCCAGCATGTTTGTAGAGGAAGGACGTTCTTGTTGTAGAACCCTTGTTGTACGTACTGAGGTCAGAAAATGGGGCCTGAGATTTTCTCTTCCAGAGACGTCCTGCCTGACCTCGGTGGACTCCTCGGCTCTGATCTGCAAAGGGCTTAAGCATATTCTTAAAGCTGTCTGTGAGCAGTGTGTCTGACTTCATATGTTGAATTTGTGCTTTAAATGCTTTATAAAATGAGAACAAGATTTTTTTGTATCCTGCAGTTCCTAATGTGTAAAGCGGGGACAGAAACCCTTGGTTTCTCTGCTCTGTGTTCCTTTCCTGATAAAAAATCTGGTTTGCCGTTCGGTCACTGAGCTCAATTAGTTCTCTCTGACGTACGGTACTCTTCTTTCTAGTTTCTTTCTTCGTTTGTAAATGTCCTATGAAGAAATTCTTAATTTATTATTGCAGTGATTTTCAAATAATTCAGAAATCTGTCTTTTCATGGTGTCCTAGGTGCAGTAAAGATTCTGTAAATACAGTTAATCAATCCTTCCTCTACTTGCAAGTTCATGTAAAAGACCCAAGAGGAAATAACATTTGCTGAAAATCTTTTCGCAGCAAAGTGTTTGCATGTATAAATACATGCAGAGAGGAACATGATGTATATAAATACAATTAGATTCTTTTCCCGCAAGATCCAATTACTGGGGATTCATGTAGTACGTAGTCAGATACTTAAGGAACGTTTTGGAGAGCTGACTCACTCTGCTTGTGCCTGAAACCTGCTGCTGGGTAGCTTGTCACGTATTTAATCTGTAACTAATTTTTTCACGACTACCATTGTGCATCGTGCGCTATTGTCAGATAGCAAAATCCTTCCTCGTGTTTGGTCTCGTGCTCCGCCGTAAGTGGTGGCCACACGTATCGGCTGCCTCTGAACTTCCCCTGTCGTACATAGCTGGGTAGCAAGTAGTCGTTTCCTCCCGTTTGACCTTCTCCCCACACCCTGCCGCCCCCTTAAAATTTTGAATTCTCTTTCTTGATTATCTCTTGAGCAATGACATAATCAAAATTGTAGTTCTAGCCAATCCTCTTTAATTTTCTTTCTGCTGTAATATTACAGTGTCATTAGACTGTGATGACTTTCAGAATTTCTCTGACGGAGTGTCTAGAAGTGCTTAATTTCTGTCCAGTTTTGAGAGGAAGTTCCACTCGAACCTGTTACAGGTTCTGGGTTTAGACAGGACTATTCAGCAGACTGATCCAAGCCAAGTGTTCAGCCTGAGTATTCCCTTAGTTTCCCACTTGCAAATAGGTTTAAGAAGTGTATTTCTTTTCTGCAAAATCGTTTTGAAAGTTGTGAAGCTGAAATAAAAATGCACAAGGCTCAAATGGATACCCAGAACTGCACTTGTAATGCTCTGCTAGTGTTATGGGGCGGGGGGGGAACCCACCCCAAAACAGCCTCTAGATCTGCAGGGCGAAGGAGGAGGGATGTACTTCAGGATCTATAGCCTCCGTCCCGTGTAGGCTGTACTTGCTTAGTTTGTCAGAAAGAAATTTGATAACTGCACCTAGTAGAAGTGAGATCTATATACAGATAGTCTGTATCCCTTTTAGCATCTTATCTATAGGGTAGATCAAAACGGTGGGAAATTGTTCAGCAGAAAGCTGCTGGGGATGTAGGATAGAGGAATGTATGCCTGGTGACCCTCCCATAAAGAGATTTGCTTTAGTTGCTGGATTGGAACAATAAAACAAGGTCTCTACTCCCTATCTTTGAAATGTATTGTCATTACTAAATCCAGTGAGACTGAATGGGAATGGCAGCGAATGCCCATTTTCTGTTGCATTTTTTTCATTAGCTCTTTGGGTTTTTTTCCGGTACCTCTGGGTTTCATCTTGGACGTGACCATGTCGAAGTTAACCAGAAGGCCTTTACTGAAGGGATTGGTGTTCTGGGGGTTGTTTCAGTCTTCCTCTTTCCTCCCTGCCCCCTTCACAGTTGCCTCTCAAAATTCCCTTTTCTTCTTAGCAGGTATTCAAGGACATCTCCATCAAGTTTTTTTTCCTGCCTGATTTTTGGGAAAAGCTGTAGAAAACGCTGACTAGCAATGAAGACTTTTTGGCACAGCCCGCTCAGCTCCTTTGCCTCTTTTGACCCTGGCCTTAAACTAGGCAACTTAGAACTATAGACATGAATGGTTTGTTTTATTGCACAGTGAACCATCCTTCCAGTAAGTGGGTGGAAAGGAGTCAGCGAGGCAAAGAAAGTGAGAACACAGGGAGCGAGCCACGATTACACAAGCTTGGAAATGTTTTTTCAGACATTAGGTGGGTGATGGTAAAGCTGCCTTTGGAGCTATGACTTACAAAGATACGTTTATATCACATGAGGTAGAAGAAAAGAAATGTGTGTGTATGTTTGCATTTAATGCTATTTTACAGATGCATATAGAGCTGCAAAGACACATGCGCACACACAAGTATTAAATAGTGCTGCATTTGCCACAAATCATCTACAGTATCTAACACAGCAGACGTTCTTTTTTTTTTT
>VXBL01003981.1:442021-472871 GCA_013400195.1 Aramus guarauna
TTTCTTTTTTTTTTTCCTTCCCCCCCTCCTTCTCTGTCTGGCTATATCTTCCATTCCGTTAAACAGGGTCACCACTGGAACCATCCATAATGCTTAATAACGCACTACCAGTGATGCACTCTTCAGAATACTGACATTGATTTTTTTCTTCTCTAAAAGTGTGACCTGCCAGCGTAGCCTTTGTCCTAATGCCTAATAATAATACGTGATGTTCCTGACAGCACGGGATGTGAGTGCAGATGTTCTGCAGGCATCAGAAAAAAAAGCAGCCTCAGTGCCATGTCTAGTGCCGTCAAAGGCATTTTGTTTGCTGCAGATCAATGTCTGCTTTGAAGTAGAATAATTAAGGTGATTTTGTTCCTTTTGAAATGGGTTCTCAAAATTAGGTTTGTATCGTCCAAGGCTTGATAAGGGGCTGGATAGATAGGCGTGAGCATCTTGTTAAATTCATGGATGCTTAACGCTTTGGAAATTCAGAGTATTAAGGTAAGAACCTAACTTCGGGCAGCCACTTTAATGATGATGGCTAATATGGTTAAAGCTATCTGTCTGTTCTAGAGCACCTTTGCTGTGGTGCTTATCCTGAGATAACTTGTAAGAAAAAGGTTATTCTCTTGACTGCCATATTATACCTGCAACATAGGAAACAGTACTGTTCATTCTGCAGAGCTCCCGTCTGAAACTGTCATCCTACCAAGAGGAGAGAAACATTTCCGTGGACTTTGTTTAGTCCTTGAAGGTTGGATGGACAGATTGTTTATTTGCTGTTGTTACTTTTGCTGTAAGTAAACCAGAATTTCTAGGATTGGTGCAGAAATTGCCGGATAAGGGTCTGTGTGATGCAGATGAGTCAATAGTTCCTTGTGATCTGGAACTCTGTGAATTTAACAGTGCTGCAGTGTCGAACTGCACCTTGTTAGGGAGCTGCACAGCCGGTGCTTTCCTGAGCGCTTGGACCACTCTCTTCTCCACTTACGCTTCGTGTCGCAGTGGCATTGATGGCGAGTACAGCAAAGTATGGTTAGGCATGCTAAATGTATAATCCAGTTGTCTTTTAATGCAAGTTGACAGCTGCTGGCAAAGCGGGTTGAAAAGGGATTCTTGGAGACTTCTGCTGCAAATCACAGTCTGAAGAAATCCCAATCCCTACAGCTCCTTCTTACATGATTTGTTCAGCTCTGTTCAGTGTGAGAAGCACCATACTCCTTTACTGACTAGCTCACTGTAATGCTTGCTAATTCTCCACAACGTTACGTGCTTATTAACAAAACTTTTAGAACGGCAACAGTATATAGGCTTATGTTATTTACTACATCTGTACGTGATATTACCATTTTTATTGGTGCAAAAGTGCATTTTTGTATAGCTAATTTAGTACTACCTACCAGCACTAAGTCTTAACTAAGAGCTGAAGTACATTTGCAATCTGATGTTTTAGCTTGCTGTCCTGAAGAAAAAATATGAAGTTAGCTTGTGAGAAGAACACACTGCACCCTGTACTTTCATTTTTTCATTCTTCAGAGGCGATTTCCAGCTGCAAGGAGGTGAATAGTTTCTGGCTGTCATCAGGAGGTGCGGAGTCAGGGCACGGCTGAGGCTGGAAGGTGCCTCTGGGCACTGGGATGTCCCATGCCCCTGGTCACAGCAGGTTGCCCAGGACCGTGCCCGGTTGGGATTTGAGTGTCTCAGAGGATGGAGGCTCCAGAGAATATGTATTGTTTTCTTTGTAGTTTCACTCTGATGTTTTAACTTTATAGCAGTTTACTAACTCAGGAGGTGTATTTAGGCTTGTTAACCCACTGCTCTTCCTGTTGTATACATCGCTAGATCTACTTGTGAATTTTCCAGGTTCCTGAAACTTTGAAACATCAGCTCATAATAGCAGCGTTGTTTATTAGGGTATATGGCATCATCTGGGACTCGGGTTTATCTGTTTCTGGACCAGTTGTGTGTCCTTATGAAAGTTTCATCTGTTTTCTCTGTTGGTCCTCTCCAGTGAATTTCTTTTCTGTCTAGTCTTCAGTGTTTTGGGTGCATGGATGGGTGTGAAGAGTGCAACAGTGAAATCCTGGACGTTCTCTAGAGCTGTATGTGGGAAGTAGGATGTCTGCCCCTGAAGCTAGTTTAGTCTTGTTTAAGTCTAGAAATATTATTGAATATGAACCTCTGATCTCTATTTCTTAGAAAAGATACTTTTTGTGAGTGAGCAATTCTCTTTTCAGTAACTTCTTGACGCAAAGGCAACTAAGGCTGTTGCTGTTGTCTGACAGGGATTGATGGCCCGGCTGCTTTTCAAGATGACGTTCAGAAGATAGGAAGTCAAGTGCAGATCCTCACTGTTGGACAGTCTAGCCATGATGAAGATGATGGGGAGAAAACGGCTAGTGGCCAACAACAGCAAAGCAAACAAGATCTTAGAGCAGCAATGCAGAAAAAAGGTAAGTAGCTAAAGCTGCCTTCATGTTCTCATTGCTTGCCTTAGCCTAAGAAGAGATTTTTACTCTGTGTTTCTTCTCTTCAGCGCCTGTGAGGGTCTGTTCTATTACCTCAAAAAAAAAAAAAATAAAAAAAATAAAAAAAATAAAAAAAATAAATTTCTCTCTCATCCCAAGGAACAGAGCTCTCCAGGCTCTCAGGGATGTGGCTTTCCCATCTGCAGTGCAGTGCTGCTATTAAGGTACCAGGCAGATGCTCATATCCATCTGTTCACATTTTTAGGTTATACAAGTCTGGAATTCACTTGCTTGAGGGTTAAAAAAAGAGTAGAGAATAATAACATTCAAACCAGGTTATTAATTTTAGTTGCATTGCCGTTAAACATTGTTCGTATTTTTACAATGTATCTTCATGCTTGCAGAGGTGAAAATTACAGCACTGTGTATTTTGCAGCATTTCTCATGCATTCCCATTCCTCAAATGTGCTGGAATATTGCTGCCTTTTTTTTTTTCTTTCTTTCTTTCTTGAGGCATGCATGATTTGGGAGATAGATTGTGTATGTACGCATTCACGCATTTGTCTCTTCCTTCCTGCACTGTTGTTATCTCACAGTAGACGTTAGCCATGGGAAGGAAAAAAATCCTAAATTCCTCACAAAGCTTTTTCTGAAGGCATTTGCTTAGGAGATGTTCTTCTTCAGTGTACAGCTTTTGAAGGAAAGATGGCTCAAGCCAAAATGCTCTGATGCTTTAAGAATAAACTCTTTCTGTATAAAGAGCAAAATGTAAGTGCAAACTTGACTCATTTATAGTAGACTATTCATACCTAAATGCCCAGCTCTTGTCTGCAGAGCAGTTCTCACTAAGGTTCATTTTTTCTGGGACGTTACTCTGCAGATGTGAGCTGCTTCAACTGAAATGGGCAGATTTTCTCCAAGTGTGGTATTTCCTGGGCATTTCAGTCAGAGGGATGTTGGCATGACTAACAAGTTCTGATCTGTGTGGTGATTGTGTTGCCTTAGACCATGGCTCGGAATATTTAATCATCAGGCACAGTACTTGCTAAAGCCGATTGACTTAAAAACTATCAACAGACTTCTCAAATTAGGTCAGAGCACTCAGATTTTTACTCTGGGGGACGTTTCTATTTTTGATGTTTTTCCAGGTTAAGAGATATTTTTATTCTCTCCAATTTTTTGTTTATTTTTTAAATAGAAGCAGTGGGTGGGATTTTTTTGTTTTGATTTGGTTTTGTTCTGCTTTGTTGCTTTATATTCTTAACTATCTGATATGACCTTTTTTTACGCAGGTCTGAGCATACTCCCGATCAGAACAGACACTACTTAGAGTGGACCACTAGTATGCTTCAAGTCTGGGCAGGGAGCCTTTTTTTGTTTTGTTTTGTTTTGTTTTATGGGAATGCTGAGATTTACTCATTTTTATTAACAACAGAGCTATGCTCTGTGAGACACAAATACAGGTATCAAGACCAGACGGTAACTAGCAGCAGCTCCATAAAATATTTTTACTATGCATGTATGGTTTGCCACTCGATACCAGCGGAGGAGGCTTGTTAGAAAGTTTTGAGTATCCCAGCGTTCCTGGGAAACTTTATGTAGAGCTAAGGCTTTTCATATGGATTGCTGCTGCTGCTTCACTGCTTGTGGCATGACCTTACTGGCATGTCCCCGCTGGTCTGGAAAGCATTTAGAATTGCTGTCTCCCATCAGTCCTTCTCTTGCACGGAACAGGAGCAAAAGGAGAAGAGCACAGAGATAAATCCCATTAGATTTGCGTAGCCCTGATGTGTGTCCGTCCTGCTCTTTGACACTGACTTTGTGGAGAGAAGCCTATCTTGGCACGTGTCTCCGCTTCCCCAGCTAAAAGACAAGAGTTTATAGGCTACCTGAGTGTGAAAAGAATATGCTGCTTGCAAGAAAATGCCAAATGTTTTATGTGATTTCTCCATCTGTTGGAAATTGCCATACTGGAATTATTTTCTTCCTGCAGGAAATATTTGTCCTTTTGATTTCAAAGTCTTAATATGTAGAGATCCTCTCTGGCAAATGAATCATTAGGACAGAGCCAGACTTCCTTAAGTTTTAACACTGAATAACTAACATTTAATCTTCATGCTTATCAGTTTCCTATATGTCTGTGTAAAGAAGACTTGGAATTTGGTCTTAGTTCTTCTTTGCCACCTGAAGTTACAACTGTTTTGATATTTAGGGAAGGAGTAGATTTGATTTCTGGGTTGAAAAACAAAACAGGAGCTGTCTGAGCATTCTTCTCCACAAGTCCTGAGTGCAGACTTTTCTAAGGCTGGCATAGAATTTTCACCAGCGGAATAATGGTGGTGCAATAGTGAGCACAGATGTAAAAACGAACTGATTACATCTATGCATATACAAATATGGCTTTATTGCACAGCTGCCAGCCGAGGAGATGGATTGTCTCTCTTACCCGTGAATAGTTGACTAGAACGTGCTTCTCATTATCAAGAAATAATGCTTGTGATTAATGAGCGTGTGATTAATAATGAGTGAGTTCTACAGGCTTTGAAAATATCTGTTGACCTGTGAGCTCAGGCCTCCCGTGCACAACCAGATCCTATTGAACCTTTTTGCTGTTGCGCTGTGCAGTGTATGCCCAGATTGGGGGAACTGAAGAAGTGGATAATGAGACCATTCATGGGGCAGCTGAATGGAATACAAGCATTGCATATGCTTCTGTTTTACTTTTATACACCCGCTCTTATTACTCTGGTGGTGTTTCATTATCCAGTGTGCATCTGGTGTCAAAAGTTATTTTAAAGGGATATACATTGAAGTTACTGCAAGCAGCAATAACATAAAAAGTACCTAAATGCATTATTTGATGTCTTTTTTTTTTTTTTCTCATGCCATTCCAAAAATGGAACTGGAGAAAACCATTATTGATACTATCTCTAATGTTTATGCTTCTCTACATTAGTTTGGTTCAGTCTCTGCTTGTTGCAGACCAAGCTCACGTTCCGAAAGACTAAGCTACATGAAAGTCTTTATGCGTGTCTGGAAGTCCTGGAAGAACAGTTTAGAGCCTGAGAAGGATGAGGACACACTGGGCACAGGGATTGGGTAGAATTTAGGCCACCTGAATATGAGTCTGAATACTTTTTTCAATGTTACTGAACAAATATTTGTGCAGAATCTGTCTATGTCACTTGTGTTGATCAGTTTTAATTTTTTTGTGTGTTAGAATTCCAAAGTAAGCCAAAAACCCGCCACGCGGGGCACATCATGCACACAGGGGTTTGTGGCACAACCGTTTAGCATGGATGATGTTTTCTGAAGCTTCAGCTCTGTGATCCAGGGCTTTTTGACTTTATTCAAAGTACTAAAAAAGAAGGTGACAACAGGTATAAGTAGGTAGAGGGTGAATTTGATTGTGCAGAAAGATAAAATGTGCATAATCGAGAATTCTGGCAGCAGCATTATGGCCCCATCCTGTAAGCCTTTAACCCTGTGCGGAGTCCTGTTGACAAGTTAGGCTTGTTCACTCAATTAAGGGTTTGCAGAATCAAGCCCATGGATTTTTTCCTTTCCCAGATCCCCATGCAAATACATCCTGGTCCTCTTCCACCTCCCAATCCAGTCTTGTCGCCTTGGACCATGTTCCTGGTAAGTACAGAAGGAAAAAGTTGATTATGCCCATGCTGCTTGGCTCTGGAAATCTTTGCATTTCATTTATCCTTCTGCATTGGACTTACCAATAGTGGAAATATTGGACCAAGTGTTTTCTTTTATTTTTTTTATTTAAGAAAAGAACATTGCGTAGTTAGCCCCTAACATGTGGAACTTGGAGTTTCAACCTGAGTACAGGGTGGCTTCATCTGCATGATACTCCTTGAAAAACTAGGCCTGGCAAATGTCCCACCATTGATGCTTTCTGCTGCTAAGCCCTGTTTGATGTTCAAAGTTGTGTTTCCCTTTGAAATGTCTGAGGCTTTGAGTTCTTGTAAAGTCAAATTTTTAACTGCTGTAAGGCAGTTCCTTTGGCCAGGACTGATACTGATTTTTTACATGAAATAAATATACATGAGAACATTTCCTTGATGTGACGGTTTCTTCTCAGTGTAAGATCTGCTCTTCTTCAGATCACGTAGGAACAGTTAAAAGTGTGCTGTAGAAGGGCTTGTATTTTAATTGTTGAGGTTTCCAAATGGCTGTGATAGGTTGTCCACTCAACTCCAATTTCAGGTTTGAGATTCTGTGTTGTGTTTGAAGTACTTGATTGCATTAAGAAGATCTGAATTTAATTCCTGACTGGATATTGCTCCTGTATCACTGGGTAACTCGATAGGCTTTGGCTTTTTCAAAGTTCCACATTCCTCTCTGTGGAATGGAAAACATGATATTTCCTTTCTCATTTGCTGAAATGTTGTGGCTTCTCGGGGCAGGTACTGTCTCACCCACGTATTTGTACGCTGCCTCGCGCAGCGAACCCCCCTCGCACGCACCCTCTCTCACCTGTGAGCCTAAGGCTGCAACAGCGTCATAAGTGATATCGTACAGCAAGTATGGACAGCTTTAATGTGTTAGCATTTCATAGGAGTGCACCGCTTTCTCCTCAGGCATTTCTAGCAGCATGAATTTTGATGAGGAAGAGGATGAGGAAGATGAGGACAGCTCCAGTTCTTCACAGTTAAACAGCAACACCCGGCCTGGTTCTGCCACGAGCAAGAAATCCAACAAGGTAAGGGGTGAGTGCCGGAGCCGGAGCACGCCGGCTGCTGCGCGATTTCAGAGCACAGCCGGGATAGGCCTGGCTTGCTTGTTTTCTTTTTAATATGCACTAGAGTATCTCCAAGGTGATTTACTGTGATGGCTCTCAGGGTTCACAGGAGCAAGCAATGAAAATCATGACTTGGAGAAAAGAATAGCAAATATTGTCTGAACTTGAATGGAGAGGAAGGTAAACAGTAAATATTTACCTTTCTCCCTCTTGCAGGTGCTCAGAAGGATCTTTTCTTTCTGTTGCCTTTTTCTGAGCATTTTCCCACCCTGCTCTCACTGCTACCATCTGAACTTAAAAAAAGGCTTTGGCTTGTTCAAATATTTTAAAATACTCTAAATCGGGAGCCCTCGCTAAAGATGTTGACGGTGACCCGTTACATACTGCACTGACTTCTCATCTCCGTTATATCTCTATCTAGCTCAATCTGCCTGTCCCCATCCCCTTTCTCCTTTCAGCAAAGACCATCGCTGTCCTTGGGGATGGCCCTTCTGAAAAGAGAAGTGTGGTGAGGTGAGGAGGTGTGAGACAGGGTTTGCTCTGTAACATTACAGCACTCTGCTTGTGCGGCCGCCCTGTCCCTCTTCGCCAGGCGTGTCTGTACGCTGAGCGTCCGCAGCGCAGGGAGCTGCTCCCTGGGTGCCAAGAGCTTGACCGACTGGATGGGGATTGATCCTTAGCTTGATAAACTGCCTTCAAGGCTGCTGAGGAGTCAGAACGGGGAAGACAATATGTCCCTTGTATTTATTTTTTTTTTAAAAGTGCAGCTTCCATCAAATGTCATTCCTTTGTACTTATAACCTTGTAAATCAAAGTGGAGGAAACCTGAGTTTTGCTTACCGTTTTAGGAAGCGGCCTCAGCCCCCAGTCCTTCCACAAATGAGCCTCTCATAGATGTCGATGACCTCGAGGAATTTGCCGTAAGACCTGCTCCTCAGGGCGTCACCGTCAAATGCAGAATCACAAGAGACAAGAAGGGAATGGACCGAGGGATGTACCCTACTTATTACCTCCACTTGGAAAGGGAGCATGGTAAAAAGGTCATAAAATAACTTGAATGGCATACCAGTTGCATCTGAATATTAAAAAAATTATTAAAAGTCTGAAGAAGTTTTACAAAGAAAATATAATCTTATATTTAAAATATATTTTCACTTTCACTGAGATCTGCCCTACAGTCTTACAAAAGCAAAGCAATAGTATCCCTTTGTTCTACTGCCTTTCTTCATATGTCTAATCTTTGGCCTTAAATAATCCATGCGTGGCACCTTTATGTGACAGCTGCATTCTGTGGCCTGAAAAGCATCTCTTTTCAATTCAACTGGAAGAGCCAGAGCAACTTAGGATGAAACATTTAACAAAATAGATCACGTTTAATTATTTAAACCATAAATAATGGACTGAATGGTTGAGAAGTCACTTTCCCTTTCCAGATTTTTATCTGGTTTTGCTAAGTAGCAGGAGACCTCCGGTTACTTCTCTAATGATGCTGGAAGACGGAAAAATTGCCTATGGTTTCCTTATATCGAAGCAGGAAGTGGTGTGTGCTAACCCCTTTGGCATTCTAGAATATGTTTTTTTGCACTGCTTAGGTGTTTCTGTTAGCTGGAAGGAAACGAAAGAAGAGTAAAACCTCTAATTACCTCATCTCCATAGACCCAACTGACCTGTCTCGGGGTGGAGAGAGTTTTATTGGAAAACTGAGGTAAACACTGATACATCTAAGAATTTTCTTTATATAATACAAAGTTCATTTGGGATGAAGAAGACGCTATGACTTCTTAATTAGAGGCTTAACTACATTGTGTGATAATGGTCTTAAAGTTCACTAGTATCCAAGGCATGTTTTCAAAACGTCTTAAGTACTTTTCTAAGATCCCATTTTATTAAGTCAGCAGGACTGAAGCTCTTAAATGCTCAAAGGCCAGCTTCTCAAGGGCGTATGAGCACAACTTACCTTAACGGGGTTTTCAGAAGTGCGTGAGTAGATTGTGTCTAGCCCCTGTTGATATAAATACTTTGGAATAGAAGTTCTGTCTGTTAGGCGATCTGAAAATCTCTTTGGCTTTGCCCAGTTCTTAAGATCCTAATCAGAGTTATTTACAAGTAGTGGAATTAATTCAGAACCACTTGATTCTTTTCTGTCTGTCGCCCCATCACCCATCAGTCTGCTGTCGATACCTGCGTGGAGCCTCTCAGCGTATGTTTAGATCGTCTGTGCCCGAGGAAAGGGACTGTGCTCCCGATTGCCGTTTGCCTGTGTGGGTCTCAGAACTTTATGTGCCATTTATTGCAGGGCAAACACAGAATGAGGATAATGTGGTTTTAGTACGTTCTAAGTTGCATTTTGCGCTCCTTGGTGTGATTTCCACTTAAATAGGGAAGACTGATCTTATTTATAACTTTGTGAAAATCACTCTCTGTATTCTAATAGAGTCAGTAGTCAGGTAAGAAAGCAGATGGTTTTGTAGAGAGTAAGCATATTTTAAAAACCAAGCCAACAACCAAAATAACCCTGCCTGAGTGTTTCCTTATTGCTTTCGTGAATTTACCAGTGTGCAACATGGCCTGAGAATTCTCCAGTGTAATGATAAGGGACCTTTAGTATGCCCTGCTGTACCATACCTTTACATTTTTGTTATGGCCATTAATCCAGGAGTTGCCATTTAGTTGGGATTAGAATTAACAGCTATTTATACTCGGTATTATTTGTCTTCCCTTTGGGGCTACGCTGCAGTAAAGGATAGATGTCTCTGGCAGCACTACAGAGCAATGGTGACAAATATTTTCTTTTTTTTTTTTTCTTGATAGATCAAATCTTATGGGCACTAAGTTTACAGTTTATGACAACGGAGTAAATCCAATGAAAACAACATCAAGCCTGGAGGCGAGTATCCTGCGTCAGGAGCTGGCCGCCATTTGTTACGTAAGTACTGCTCACGGGCGAGAGAGGCACGAACGGGCAGTTCAGTTTCTGAAATAGCACGCTGAATTTCCCTCTCACTTATGGTTATGTAAATCAGTATTCATGCTTTGATGTAATCGAACAGCTGATCTTCAGGAGAGAAACCAGGAAATTCAGTGGAAAATAGATGTGAACAACGCCGTGCACAGAACCAGGTTGCCCAGTTCTCGCTTTTGGTCAGAAGGTGTTGGCACTTTACATAACCCTCTGGAAGAGGTGGGATGCGTCACAGCCTGCAGGCACCACGCAGGGAGCCTCCTGAACTGGAAGGAGTTGTGCACATGGAATTCCTGCGCTAAAGTACCATCGTTTGTGATGGCATGCCGGAGGAGGCCTCTCTGATCCAAAACACGGGTAGCTGGAAAGCTGGGTCTGCAGCACTGGCTGAGAGACTGGAGTAAAAACTCTAAAACTCCTTTTTACCAGGGGGAAAAAAAAAGCAAACAGACCCCAAACTAAACCCCAAATTCAACTGAATGAGAGAAACCAGCCTTTTACAGGACAGTAAATAGCATTTGTCAGGGGCAATGCAGACAATCAAGACGTGAAGCACAGTTGCTGTTGTTTCATGATTACTGGATGACTAACTTGTTGTGGTGGGAGTATTCTTTCTGTCCAGAAATCTCTGGGCCCAAGAAACTCTTCCAGTCAAAATTGGCATATACACTGCTACAGAAAGTTTCCTCTTTTCACAAATCAACCACTTTTAACAAAAATACCCAAGAAACACTTTTCTGAGAAGTTCCTGCCTGGCTCTAATCAAGGATACCTCAGATTGAGGTCCAGCCATCCCAGCAGGCACCCCGCACCCGCACAGAATGTGTTCCTGGAAAAGTCAGCGTCAGGATGCAGGGAGCAATGCGTCCGGAAGCTTTCGGCACGTGAAAAGGAAAGCAGAGACCCGTCCTTTCCATGCAAAGTGCTCAGAGCGCTGAGGGGCGGCAGTAGTAACTGCTGAAGTGTTCTTTTCCTCCTGCTTAGGATGCAGTTTTTCTGTGAATATAGTATAAATAGTGTATTTGTTCGCGCGTGCTATTATTCAGGCACATGGCCTATGGCTGCAAACAGACAGGCAGACACACGTGTACCTCTCCATTCTGGCTAGTTTTGAAAAACTCTGAGAATTGCAGAAAATCCAGCTAACAGGATTTACCAAGAAAGTCCAGGATTTGATGTCAGTCTAGAGTTTGACTGAAGTTTCAGTAGGAACCTAGGAGGACTTACATGTTTAATAAAAGGTAATTTTACTGGTTTATATAGGAGGGCACTCCCTGGAGCTAGGCAACTACTCTTCTGGTGCAAACTGGAAATACAAGGAGAAAACAAAGAATAGTTTAAAAAAAGTTATATATTAAAATTTAGGCATTGCTTGTCCAAGTCAGCAACAATGACATTTGAACCATTAACATTACCAAATAAAAAACACAGTTGTGGTCAGCAGAGGTAGGTAGAAGCATGAGTGTTGGAAAGAACAGAACCACGGCCACTGTTTGGAGAATGTGGCTAAGATTAGCTGCTTTTATATGCCTGGCAATGTAAAACTTGTACATTTGTATAAGAAAACGACTCGCTCCCTTGATGCTTTGATACTCATGGAGAAAGGCAGCAGGCTTGCAGGTGTGCTGTGGCCAGAGGACGAGAGGAAATCGCAATGGCATTTCATTACTAGCCAGGTTTGTTAAAGTGAGATTATTGTTCCTGGCTGCAGCAGAACCACAGCAAAGAATGCCAGAAGGAGCACTCCCGAAACACCCTTGTCCTAAGGTAACCTTTTAATCCCTGCCTTGAGATTTTTTCCTGCAGCAAACATTATAATAAACAATACTTTGAAAGCACCACTATGCCTCTCCCTGGCTCTCAGCTCATCCGATCTAGTACCCATCTGAAGCTGTGGAAGCTGTACCCGCTTCCACCAAGATACTGAGCCCGACCAGCCAAAGCATCTCAGCAGGTCTAGTTAGATGGGCAGGAGCTGGTGATGCATCTATTAACTGCGGGATAAAACGTGTTGAGAACTCTCATTTAGGGAATAAAGTTAGTGCAAGGACGGCGTTTCATCAGGCGCTGTTAGACATTTTTACTCCCCCCGCTGATGGCGGACTAGCGCATTAATAAACCTGCAGCAGCACCTAATGGCTGAGTTCAGAATTGCTTGGCAGAATTTGTCGAGAAGCAGGGAGGTGTAACCGTACCATTTGTACCAGGACTATCTGTGCTGGATTCCTTTATAGCCATAGTATCTCACAATTCAGTTTGCATCGGATTCTGCAGGCAGGGAGCTCAGCTGGTACGCCGAGTAATAAACTACGTGTTTCTGCTCAGGCTTCGGTCCCTTGCATTGTGCTCCAATGTAGTGGGTTCTGTGGTTTGGGCTTTCGATGGAACGATAGGTTCTGCAGGATGTATTAAGGACAGGGCACAGCTGTGTGAATCCAGTCCACAAAGAGAAGTGGCTGAAGGAAAATTGGGGTAATTAAATTGCGAGATCTCCTGGGAGCTGTTGGGATATATGCCTTGCAGCTTTTATCACGGCAGCTATTGCCACCGTAGCGAAACGCTCACATAATTTTATGAAAGTGTGTAAGATTTTCAAAGCAACCCAGGGGAGAGGCGCTGTGCTTTCCCAGTCGGGTTTATCGTGATGCCTGCTCACGAACCACTCACCGGTGGGGCCAAGGCAGAGCGCGGCTTCTCAGCAATGCTGGGCCAAGTCCTTCGCTGATTTAAACCCTTGGCATGCCAGTTGAGTCCACAGGGCTCTGCCAGCCAACAACT
The DNA here is from genome assembly GCA_013400195.1 of Aramus guarauna. Lineage (NCBI taxonomy): Eukaryota > Metazoa > Chordata > Aves > Gruiformes > Aramidae > Aramus > Aramus guarauna. The sequence continues at coordinate 454,971 of VXBL01003981.1, forward strand.
CTTATTTTGAGCCATAAACCGAGGCTGTCAGTGGCATTAAAATGGTGTGAAATCAGATTTTGGCCCGTGTTTCCCTAATAGTGGCGTTTGTAGTCTTGAATTTACGTGCACAATATTGTGGAGGAGGGGAATAAAGGAGAAGCAGGGAATGAGACAGGAGATAAGGGGAATGAATTTTATGTGGATGCAGGTAAATTGGAAAGGTCTGCTTTTAATTAAAGCTTCTCTTTTGTCCTTACTGTTTGCCTCAGATGTGCCATGTATTCAATTCTCTACCTTGATTTTAGCAAAAGCGTAGCACTTGCCAATAAAACATTTGATGTCATTGGTGTCTGATGTAATATGCAACTAGAAACCATTCCCTTATCAGTTGGCAGAAGTATTGATTTTAGTGTTTCTGTGTAAATCCAGAGAATATAATCCTGTTCTTTCAGAGTGATAATACCACTTGTTGGGAGGGAAGTGATTCAGTGCTATTATTTAATTTTACCTTGAACAATGTCTTCAACCAGTCGGCATCTAAATTAATCGTATATAGCATGACTGCAGCTCGATGAGAAGAAAAGCTTGTAAGGCATTGCAGAGAAGACCAAAATTGTCAGTAGTTAGTGGAAAATAAGTGTAAGCATGAATCTTTTCTTAGAAATTGTCCTCTGCTGTGCTGAGTCTCTCCTGGTTATGAAATCTGCTGCCAATCATTTTAGTTTGAGTCTCACCATGATGCAGAACCAAGTATATATTTCCAGCTGGTTTACTCTGCCAAAGGCCATGACAGAAATGATTCAGAAAAGAGGTAGAATCTTCCCATTAATGTATATAGTTATGAAGATATATGAATATACCTGGATTGCTTTAAGAGTATTCGGTAAAATAACTCTTACATGCATGAAAATCTTTAATGAGTTGTGTAGAACCTCCAAGTGTTTTGCTGAAACAACCAAAGCTCTTTCAAAGGTCTGATGGATGACAAAGCTTTGGCACGAGTGAATTTTAGGTGGGTATTTTCAGATGGTTCCAGTGAGTTGAGATGTGTGGGTTTTTGCTTGTAAAAGTCGAGATGTTTTAAAAAGTTTAATGTTCCTTAAAATCAGGACGCTTTTATTAAATATATAAAAGCAGAGACATCTGAACATGTCACTTCTGAATGTCCAGTGGTAAAGCCACACCAGCTGGAGCCTGGAGGTGTCCAGTTCTTGGCATCTTGCGATGCGTTGCTGGGAATAGCACCAATGGGAATTTCCTTCCCGAGATTCCTTAGTGCGTGTCCACAGCCCATCACTTGGGAAAGGTAGCGGACAGAAATGCATGCGACCAGTGGAAAAAAAAAAAAAAAAAAAAAGGCAGCACAAAACACAAGGAGATGGATTTCAGAGGTGTCACTGTTTCGTTTACTGGAGTTAATGCTAAAATAGGTGATCAGGTTTTACTGAGAGGGTTGGAAAATATCGCCCTTTGCTTTTTCAAAAGTAGACAACGACCCTTTGAAATATTTGACCCTGGTTTCTTCTGTGGAAAAAAGAACACCTCAGATAAAAATGAGACCTATTATGATGAGGCCTATTTAGATTTTATTTTCTGTGTTTTGAGGGGATAGTGCAATACTGGAATGCTGTTATGCAAAGCTGGTCAGAAAAGCATCAGATGGTGTTTAATGGAAGAACTTGTCTTTTCCACGGATTTGTTTTTGCTGCCCATGTTATTTCTTCACTATCCCTGCCTTCGTAGCTTGAAAATTTGCATTCATGCTAATGTGTTTGTTTTTTACCATGCTCATCTCTAAGCATAACATATCTGAAGACTTTGAAAACCACAGCACTGCTAACAGATGCTTTTACTGGCAGCTTCTTCTTGTTTGCTTTTGTGCTGGCGCTGGAATAAATGGAGTTGGTCCCATCTATTTAATTTTGTCTCTCATCAAAATGTGTGACTACATTTTATGATTTTTAAATTACAACTATTTTATTTTGGGATCTAGCAGTAGCCAAGCAATCTGGTTAGTTCATATCCTTTTTTAACAAAGGGATTTTTTTTTTTAAATTGTATTAAGGTTGCTGGCAGCCAATGCTAGGAGTGTTTTTGGAAACTTCTCTATTTCCATTTTTCCTGTTGTCAGAGCTTCTAAGACAAAGCGAGAATGTTTGTCAGTGCCAGTGAAGGTAGGAGCTTCAAGATGTTTTTTGAGTTGACTAACAAATAAGGTCCCTGGGCTGCCGCTGTGTCTTTCTGTTGAAGAAATTAACTTTAAAAATACAGAACATGATGAACTCTTTTCTAAACATTTTTAGGAAACAAATGTCTTGGGGTTTAAAGGACCTCGTAAAATGAGTGTGATCATACCAGGAATGAATATGGACCACGAAAGAGTTTCCATCAGACCACGAAATGTAAGTCATACCCTCAGTCAACAATAAAAATTACTTGAATTCTTTTTCAATTAGAGTTGGGTTTTGCATTTCTGAAGGTTTAAAAACCAGTATTTGAACAATTGCAGAACAATGGGATGTGTGACTAGTTTTGTGACTCACAAAAGCATTACAAATAATAATATATTTTGGTAACAAAAGATACAACTAACCTTTTTCCAAGCTGTGGAAAGGACTCGAATGCACATTTGCATTAAGATGCTCAGAGTTCTCTGTTTCATTCGATGATACTGTGCTGAGAGTTGAGGGTGACAGTTTAGTCTTTGGGCTAGGATTTATGAACGCGGGTTTTTTGTGTGAATTTATTTTTTTGTCTTGTGAGTGTGTTAAACTGAAGCGTGTACGTGTGGTGCGTGCAGGAACACGAGACGCTTCTTGCAAGATGGCAGAACAAAAATACAGAGAGTGTCATTGAGCTGCATAACAAAACGCCAGTCTGGAACGATGACACCCAGTCCTATGTTTTAAATTTCCACGGGCGAGTCACACAGGCCTCGGTGAAAAACTTCCAAATTATTCACGATAATGATCGTAAGTATAGCTCTGTCGGTAATGTATAGAAACAGTGCTGCATACACAGCCTGACAGGGACCCTACCCCTGCGTTGGTACCTGAGGGAGTTCAGTTTAGTTATGTGGGTCCAACTTAATGCTGCTCTGCCTTGTGGCCATGACATTGATGCAAGTTGGGTGTTTGAATGCTCATGCTTTTAGGCGATTCTGCTATGTGCTATCTCAGGTTTCTCCCTTGGCTGCCCAGCTTGTGAACGGAGCAACAGCTTAGAGTCGCTTCTGCTCTTGGACCTGCCATGCTTCCAGGCAGCAGGACCATGGGGCGGTGTCGCTCCGCTCAAGCACTTGTATCACACAATCCTCCCTTGGGTTTTTTCGTTCACTCTGGTTCCCATACGCTGCCCAGCTGGAGACGGTGGCGGTCAGACCCGTCCCACTGCACATCCGCTCTGCCGTTACTACTTTTTTTAGCATTGGCCCAACGGAGCATCTACAAAATGTCAGGACTGCCTTTCACAGCATCGCTGGGGCCTTGCCGATGTGCTGCTTTCTGCCAGCCGCATACAGCCCCCTTGTTTCTCAGGCTGAGGTACAGTTGTGGGAGCAGGGATAAAGAAAAGTGCTCGAGTGGAGTGATACTGCCCTGCTTTAGGCAGGCTGCAGGGAATAGTGGACACTGGTGAAAGGTGCTGTGCCAGGCTCCGAGGGCAACACTGAGTTTGAAACGGTGGTGTATGCATTCGCTGCGCTTTATGAGGTAAAACAATTACACCTGCTTCCGCAGTGAAACATTTCAAACACCGAATGAGGCTGAGATTTCCTGTTGCTGACAGAGTACAACAGGCAAAAAAAAGCTGAGGAAGAATTTCTGAATATGAGAGAGAGACATGATTAGGTCTCAATCACAATCATGCCTTCTCTTCCCCTCTTGTCCTTGCTTGTCCACTTGCCAGAAGTTAAGTAGGAATAAAATTAGTTGGTTCTTGGTACATGTGAAACTCGGCACTAGGTCTATATAAGAGGATTGAGCATTCTATATGAAAGCAATTTTCTCTCCATGCTTGCAAAACCCACTTTTTATCTGTGTAATTGTTTTGAAGACAGTACCAAGTCTTGCAATCCTTTATCGCTCAGCTCTTCTCACTCAATCTATCCTTGCTTCTCCCTCTGCAGTCAGCACACCCACTTGCATGAATAAGTGTTGCGAAGTTTGATGACCGAGCGTGTTTTGTTTGTATTTTGGTTGAGCTGGGTCAGAGGATGATGTTGAACGCATACTTACTTAGTAAGGGCTGCAAACAAAAATAATGCTTTGTGACTTTTTGTGACGTTTCTTGCAGCTGACTACATCGTGATGCAGTTTGGCCGCGTGGCTGAGGATGTGTTCACCATGGACTACAACTACCCGATGTGCGCGCTACAAGCCTTTGCTATTGCCCTTTCGAGTTTTGACAGCAAGCTGGCTTGTGAGTAGAGGGGCATGGGTGAGCATCCTCTCAAAGGAAGCGGTTTGCCATACGGTTCCCAGTTCCTGCTGGTGTCGCTTACGGTCCATACTAAACAGGTCAGGGAAAACGCAGTTTTGGAGGACCACTCTATTGCTGAAGAGAAAGTAAAAGGAATCTTCTAAAAATTCAGGACATTCAGGAAATAATATTTTCCTTTTTTTTTTTTTTTTTTCTGTCATATTTTTCTGGAAGTGGCATCAAGTTTGTGTAAATAGGAGTTCTATCTCATGTCCTTGATTACGTTATGGAGATGTGCCATGATGTACTGTACCGTGGCTCTAGTAGCACCGTTCTAACGGTGTCTTTTTTAAATCCAGAATGGGCGTGCACGCTCGAAAAATTTTCTTTTTACATTTAAGAATTATTCCGAGGCTGCAATCGTACCTCGAGGTTGTGTTCCTACATCGACTAATCAGAGCTTCACATCATACAACGTAAAAGAAAGATGCACTTTTTTGAATTTGCAAGGATCTCATGTAGTATAAAGCCAAGTCTGAGGGCTGAAGACCTGTACTGGACTGAACTTGATGCATTGCTATTGTATATGTAGAAGGGCATGATGAATTTTAATTGCAGTAGGAGGAAATGGAAAAGTAGAAAGCACAAAACAATGTCGCACAAGTCACTTGAATTCCAAGCTGTCATTATGTTTTAACATCTACATGCTTTTTAATTTGTTTCAAATGAAAATGTATTTGGAGTGCGGAAAAGGGAAAGGAGAATGTCTAGATGCCAAGAAAGCATAACTTATGTTGAATTTGGCATGTCGCGTGTTGGGAATTTATATCCTTGTATTGCTGTGGTAATTCAAACACATATTTTGTATGAAGTGATATAAACAGTTGGATAAAAGGCTCTCTACAGAGAATCTTAATATTTTGAACAGGCTGTGTAAAGCTGAGGAAGGTAAATGGAAATATTTTATTAAATTTGTCTGGCCTTTTGCGATTTTACAATTTGTTGATTGCATTTTTTGAACTTTCAGCAACAACCACTTTTCATATTTATTTCCCCTTGTAAGAACGCTTGAAATTGATTGAAACTGTGTATGTTGTTCTCTAATGTAAACGTGCCAGCTACTGAGCTAAATCCTTCTAGGCAAATCTAGCTTATGCTGCATACAAATGAGACACTGGCAGGACACAGAATAGCTTAAAATAGTGTGGAGGTTTTTGGGGTTTTTTTCTGATTTATCTGGAATACATAAACACCATTTCAAAACACAAGCAAAGAACAAGCCATTCTCTTCTCTGCTAAACATCTCAAAAGCCAAGAGCTGCACCTGAAAGCACACTGTAAAACACCTTTAAAAATAACGAGTCTTTCTGCCATAGTTCTTTACAATGTTATCCTAAATGGTACCCAAAGTAATAGAATTTATATGTAGTTCACCAGAAGGGTATTGAAATGTGAGTGAAGTAGTAGTTGCGTTTTATGCTGTGTGTATTCAGATTCTCCTTTTTACTCTTTATAGACTCTTGCATTGCACAACCAAAGATTATGTAATGAGAAAATGAGATCAAATCTGCTTGTCTCATAGCTGTCAGTCCCTTTTTGACTACAGGGGACAGGCCATAGGAAGAGGATATGCCATTTGGACTGTATAATTTCAACTAATAAAAGAAATATGCTCTCTTCTTCACATTTCCCTTCAAGTCTCCTTCCCAGTATACGGACAAGGAAATTTCAGATAAGAGCTGGAAATCAGTAATTGCCAGTGTTTTTTCTAATCTTTTTTAAAACCTATGGAAAAAAAAGTCTGCTGGCTTTGAACAGTGTTTTGTTGATGGACTCAGCCTGTCAAATGTCATCTTTAAATACCAGGAGGCTCTGTCATTTTTTTAAAATCTTTTTGCAAGAAGTCTTTCCACGCAATGGTATAAAACGGAAAGACACCTTTTGTTGGAGAGAAATGAGGAGTCGGTACCCTCGGTGAATGAGCAAAATGGTGAGTCACGAGCTGCAGTGTGCTACTTAGGCTTTGCACGTGGATGCTTTGTTTTCCCCTGCAGTTGGTGGTTCCCACCACTTCACATCCTCATCTATGATCTCACTTTGAATTTTAACAGAGAGGGCCCTTATGCCTTCAGTTACCTCATATCAGTCTTTAAAACCTGGCTCCAATGATAACCAGAATTTTTGGTTTAGACTACTGCAAAACCAGACAGGCATTCCCACTGCTGGTGTTTAGGCGTGATGTGGAGTTCAAGAACTCTGCAGCATGGGAATGGTTGAATTCTGTGGCTCACCAGCCATACATTTTCTTTAAAGCTGAGAAAGCGGCACCTTGACGTAGTTTTCTGCCTCTCTGCACAACACTGGGTCAAAGTGTCTTATGGTGCAAATACACAATCTGCTGGCTTTAGTGGTGGAGTTGCTTTAGGAAGGGTTATTTTTAATGCGGATCATAACAATGGGCTGACTCGCGTTACGGCCCCACAGGGAATTGGCACAAAAAGGCAGCTCGTGTGCAATGAACTCCTGCACAAGGGTGAGAACAAGGGGCTGGGGAAAGGCAGAGAGTTCAGCTTCTTGGGACAGGTTTGCTGCCAGCACATTGTGTAACTTCATTCTCACTGCCTGTTCTTCCCAGGCTAGGTATTTTTTTTAACCTGTCAGCATGCCAGGAGGAAAATGGTGACTTAAATTCCCATCATCTTAACAGAATCAGACAGAGATATCAGCCAACAAGCTGCGGAGGAAAACAATTCCCCACCATAAATTGAGGTCACTAGAGGGGGATGTTAACCTGGTACTAAGAGGAATGAGGAGCTCTCATTAAATCTGGTTCAGTTACAGTAGGATTTGTGCCTAGCAGCCTTTGCCAAAGCCCTGATACCTCGTTGAGCAAGGTACATACTGGGTTCTTTTGATTCACTTGACCATAGCCATCTGCTCCGAAAGCAGTTTCTTTTAGTTTAGCATCTATATTATTTCTGATGGACACTTTCTGGTGAAAAGCACTGCTGCATGTCAATGCAAGGTGATATCACCAGTTTTCCAGCACGTCTCCAAATTTTGTTTTCCTAACGTGGTAAAGTCGCAGCAGGTTCTGTCTTAACATACAGTCCTACCTGAGGTTACACAGTCCTCACGAAGTTCAATTTTTTTTCCTCCACAGCAGCAATAAAAGCTTGGCACTGGGATATATTTTCAGAGATATATGCATACTAAGGTAACTGAGGAGTAGTTAGTGGCACACTCGTAGTAGTAGTAGCTTCTGCAGGGCCTGCATGATGTCAATGTGCAACAGGGCATAACCCTGTTTACTGCGTGTGACAAAGAATACGGCGACACCAAGCATTTCCTTCACAGAGTCCTAGTGAGTGTTCGGATACAGTAGATTGAATATTATTTAAAATCCCAATATTGATGATTTTTTGCTTCTGCTGTTGATTTTGGCAGAGAGTTGTAAACAAATTCCTTGCCTGAATTGCTTATAGGCAAATACTGCACGCTTTAATGAGAGTTCTTAATCTAACTTGTCACTCTGTTTACATCAAACAGTTTCTCCCTGGCCCTTTATCTAATTTTCTTCATCTCTGATGGTTCTGTTCCTTCTCATTCTCTTCACAATCCCTTTATCTTTTCTTCAAGGATGTGCAACTGAAAAGTGTTTATTTTGACAATATTAGTCAGTGATCTCCCCACAGATGAGTAATGCCTTCGGTGCACATCCAGTGATGCTCCTACAGTAGAAGCCTTATCAGAAGGGTGAATTTGGCCCTTTGGCTTTTCAGTAGAGTAAATTAACACATTAAAAGGTAGCAGATAAAAAAGCTTGCCTAAAATATAATCACAATTTTTCTCAGTAAACATTCAGTAACCAGAGTTCCCAACCCATTGGTTGCAAATCAATGAGCAGAACTGTCCACGAGCCTGGAGGCAGACTGTTAGACAGATTCCCTTTGTAGTGCTGCCTTATTTTTGCCTTTTCAAAAGGTTGAAAGTGATTTTTGTGAGCTGAAATGTGTTGCTGCCCTAAAAGAGAGTTTATTTTTCAGAAGCTAGAGAGCACTCCACTCCTTTTGTAGGATAATATACAGCACACAAAATAGTAATGTCGTAGGCCATTGTTACACATTCTGATGCTAAGAAGTCTGTGCAAATGGTTTTGTAATAATTACTGGGCAAATCTCTGGCTATTCAAGTTGCCTTACAATGGTGCTGGAGTTCCCAGCTGGCTGTCCTCATGAGGTACTAGAACTGAAGGAACTTTAGTGAAAAGGGCTCTCTAATAAAATCTGGTAGCCGCACGATCGAAAAACATTATTGCGGAGTCAAATGTCACCACTGAGTTTTATCAGTCATGGTGAGCCAAGGCCATCAATTCGAACTCTCTGGGTTTTTGCTCCCTTTTGATGAACAAAAGGAGGGGCTTTCAACAAGCAGAGGTACCAGTGAGGTGTCTAGAAGTACTAAGCATTAGACCTACTTTCTACCTATAAAAATCTCACCTCTACCCAAGTGCTGCCCATTAAAAAAAGAAGGAAATCAATTCTGACCTTAGTATAGAAATTCACACCCAGTTCTTGTAGCTTAACTTCTTACAAATTTTATTATGAATTTATTAGTGATTTCACATAAGGATATAACAAGGACTGGGTGTCACACAGCAAACGAGTTCTTGCCCTGAAGAGATGCCTCTAGACCAGTATCAGAATATTTTGTCTTTGACTGTTTTAGTAGGATAGGACAGCGGGTTGCCTGGTGTTCTGGGGAGAGCGTTTCTCCTGATGTGTGGCAGATGTCAGAGAAGAATTTGGGTCTGATCCTGTGGTGTTCTAACTAGTTCCCCCATACTATCCCGTTGCTTTCCTAAAACATCATTTGCAAGAGTTTTCCTGGGTTTAGAGAAGCATGTGCTCACCAATAAAATTTCTTTGCTTGGCAAATAAGGACAGCACATGTGATAAAACGGTAGTTACCTTTATTAGAAATATGGGCTGATGACTCTTGGATTTCTCTGAAGGCCTCATTTTGATTACTAGAAGAAAGTAATTTTATATTTATAAATCTTGCACCAGAATTAATCCAACTGTAGATGCAGGCTTCACTTGTATGTGCTACTTAATGAAAACGGGTTTCTGTTGTTCTTCACGTATGAAATGTACCTTCCAGGGTTCTGCTCTGTAAGTGTTTGCAATTAATTACGTAGGTATTTTTCTGTTCTTTCTGTTGCTCGCCAAGGAACTAAGAAAAAGATTTGCACAACTATCTCGATGTTTTGGTATTTTGCTATGAACTATAGCTCAGTAGCTGATACTCACAAATGCCTGTATATTGGATGAAAATGCATTAAAACTTCTTTTATATGTTGTATTTTATTTAACTGCCTAGAAATTTTAGATTCCCCTTTTTCAGTAAGGGGTATGGTTATCTATACCTTCACTGGGAAGGCCTGAATTAACCGGCTCTCTTGAAACTGTTTAATGGAACCAGTACACAGGTTTGCTAAATTGCTTTAGGAAAACACCACAGTTCAGAAATATTATGCTTACGTTTTTGAGGAAAAAACACACCTTTCTATTCACTTTATAATCGCATTGCTCAATAACACTGAAAGCTTGTCATGGTTTTATTTAAGCCTACAATGGGAGTTAGAAAATTAGTCTGGCAAAAGCTTGCCAGCACGTGAACTGGAGTGGAGTCCTGCTCGAGAGTCAGAATCGAGCAAGCACCAGGGAATAGTCGTGCATCTGTTCTGTGCTTAGGTACTGCTTGCATGCAAAAAAAATACCTCCTGAAGAGTCCCAACTCTGTGTTAAAATCAGCCTGATCGTTTAGGCTGTCCAACAGCTGTTCGAACACAGGCCTGGGGATCAGGTCAGCTGGGTTTCAGTCCAACTGACTGTGTGACTTTGTGCAGATCTTGTAACCTCTTTGTGCCTCAGTTCCAACGAATCGAATGGAAATAATAGTTTTCGGACCTGCCTACATCCCCATTCTGCTGAGAGGCTGCTGGGGAGTGTTTTGAGGCTGGTGGATGGCCGGTGGTGTTGGTATGCTAAGTACCCTATTTAATTCTCTCTGAAGGAACTGCAGTAACAGATGAACAATTTTCTGCCATCTCTGTAGAAACTGAATAGCTCACCAATCTCTTAGGATAAAATCTTGACGCTGTTGGATTCTGTGGGAATCTTGTCAATGATTTCAGTGAGTCTTGAATTTTTTACCTTGTGTCAGTTTTGGTCACTAAATGTGCAGGAAAACCATGCACAAAAAAACATGGACAAACCATCTGATACACTTTTCCTTCTCACAGTGATGTCTTGTTGGTTGTGTTTGAGTTTGCACCACCAGTTGTTTTAAAACTGTGATTCCTGAACACGTTGCAGTGGTTCAGTTACTGCAACTTCCTATTTATGCTTTTCTGTAGCAAACTGAGATACTTGGCGATTGTGCTGCAAATTGCCTTTTTGTACTTTTTTTTTTTTCCTTGGATGTGACTCAGCTGTTCAAAACTCTTGTTACTGCAGACTTTGACTCTGTAGCACACGTGACTTAAAAACAATGAGTCTCATGATTTATGAGTACCTTTATACTCACATGGGATGTTTACGATGCAATCTGTTTCTCACATTTGACCCTGTATCTGTGGCTTCTCACTGAGGTTATCCCAGTTGGCACAATGCCATTGGAACAATCGGTTATTTATAAAGTGAACTCTCTCAAAGTAACAGAATTTAATTGATAAACATTTTTATAGTTTTTAACATTAAAATCTAGCTAATTGTAATGCCTACAGCTTGGGTGAAATTACAAGGAAATTATTTGTTCAAATTTTTTTTTTCTTAAGCTTGTCTTGAAGTTTGAGCTCTTATTTAAGCAGTAAGGTCCTGATCCTGCAGCTCCATCTGTGCAGGCAGAATACAGTTTGGGCTACGCAGGCTGCCAGACTTTGGCTGCAGGAATCTGTCAGTGTGATCGGGACACAGTAAGTGATGGGATTTCCAGAGTCCTAACAAGAGTGCACTTCCTAAATCTCTTGGGCACTCTTGAATGTCACGTAAGAAATCATGCACCTTTCCTATGCTGACTTACCAAATAACAGCAGGAATATTTTCACTCTCTTTTTTTTTTTTTTTTTTTAAATTTGTTTTAAAAGGCTATGTTTACTGTCTAGGCAAGTGTAATTTTATCAGATATTTAGTCTTGATGTCTTGGAAAGTGATGTCATGAGATCACTTATTTTTCCAGTGCAGAAAATCTCACAAGTACACAAAACCAGGGTATGTTTTGTGACAGTGGGCTGCTTCATGCTGTGAATGAAGTTCAGCATTCAACAAGTTTGTGAGATCTGGCTCCTCCTAACTTTTGGTTTTCATTCCAGACTGGGGACATCAGAAGATAACCCAATTATTACCATCCTGTTCTCTTCCTTCAGAAGAATTCTTGTCCTCACTGCCTAGAAGTAGAACTATATTTATCCTGACGTGTCTTTAAATATTTTTTAGCTATTTTTAAAAAAAATTTTCCAAGATGTAGTTTGAGCTCAAAGAAAATAGTCTTGAAGTAGCTCTACGTGTGCCAAGTTGATCTGGTTGAGAGGCAGCTGCCTTCTCCAGCAATTTTCTCAGTTGACACATGAGCAGCGCTTGACAGTCCTGCTGGAAAAACATAATGTAGCCATTATAAAACGCTTTCCTTGAGTTTTGCCTTATGATACTGCCCCGCTACGTTTATTTCTGAAGGTCAGTACTTCCAGTGCTAAACACAAATAGAGCAGTGTTTTCTGCTAAAGTCTCTGCCTCATTTGCAGCTGCCTTACAAGTGGAGATTTGATATTTGATGCTAAAAATAGAAACTTTTCATCTAAGAAAAACCCAGGATTTCTAGGCAAAATCATTAACTTTCAGTGCTATGTGGCTGGTTTGACAGAGGGCTTTTTTTCCAACCAGGGATCTTACTACTGACAGAGTAGCGTGTGCCATGAAACATCCTCTGATACCCTGTTGCGTACTACACTACACAGTGTAAGGACCTGGTCCAAAAATACATCCCCCTCTCACCAGAATGGCACCACTTCCCTTTTGGGGGGGCTTTCTGTTGATATTTTTATGGTTATTGCTGTATCCTCCATCTTGGGGCCAGTCTATGATTAGGTCAGTAAACACCAGCCTTAACGAACATCTGCAGACTAAAGCCGACACTTCACAAAGATGCCACACATCAGGTAGTAAAGCCTTACAGCAGTCCAGGAGCAGCAGGTAAGTTTTATTATCCTTTAATGGCAGCAAAGCTGTGATTGACAGTTTATAAAAGCAAACAGACAAACAAAGAGTTATTTTTAGAGCTGGCACTAGAACTAACTTGTTAGTCCCTCAACCCGTGTTCTAGCTATTGCCATGGGTGACCACCTAGTAGGCAGGTCTCTGTTTTGAACTTCATTGTGAAGACTAAACTGTTTCACTTCAGTTTGGAATACTGGCAAACCAAACTGCATTACTAGAGAACTAGAGTTCTCATCAGGCAATTGAAATTGCACTGAAATTGGGTTTCATGCATCTTAATTTACGAGGATGGCCCAGAACAAACACGAAGGTGCTGGGCAAGTGTCAGGAACTCAAAAGTTGCTCAGCAATTAACTTAAATCAGGCCCACTGATTTTTCCTAAGTAGAACAATGGGGCTGTATTTCATTCCTATTTATTTGGAGAATCAGTGTTTTATAACATAGGCTGGAAATACAAAAATGTTGTGTACTGTTAATTCTAACTTCTGATTTAAAATAGGTCTTACAGCAGTGCTGCTTACTCTTAAAAGATTTGTAACAAGGCTGTCTGAAAAAGCTGATTGTGGAATATGGCTCTCTATGATGGATTCTTGAGAGTTACTAATTTCAATGACACTTAAAAAACAAAACAAAACAACCCCACCAACAAACAAAACGAAAAAAACAACAACTGTTTTCAAAAGCACTGGTTATTCTGTCTTTTGGACTACACAGCAGAAGTCCATGAGGATGAATTCCTATGCACTGTCACTTCAAATACTTCCTTGCAGGTGATAGATGCTTTTCAGCTTTTTTTTTTTCCTGTGTTACTACAATTTCCACATTTTGTTTTAAGCTCCCTGATTCTTTTTCCATCTATAACTTTCTCTCGATTCAAACATGTACAGGTTTTTCCACAGGGGGACACTCCAGAAAGCTAAGTCAGTGAAACCTATCAAGGTAACATCTGTGAATTGAAGTGTGTTAAATCCCTGTGTATATGTTCTCATTTCGAAGCAGGGTGGCCTTCAATTCTGGTTGCGTAATCCTCAGCGGGGGTATTCATCACATTGCACAGTTCAAGGTTGTTGGCGAATTTTAAAGTGCTGAATGGGTTTCCGACCGAGATACTGGAGAACATATGTAAAGGGATTCACCTTTCCGTATTCTCAGGGGGGCAATTAAGACTTTCAGCATTTCTTACACTTGGCTCCTTGAATTGTACTTGCAAAGCTCAGCGCCTACACGCTAGGGATCACGTTTCTGAAGTCCTCTTTTTCTACTGCAGTGGTTTTCAGTCCCCTCTGAATTATCGACACCTCTATGATGGATTTAAGCTTCCTCACAACAATATTCTTTGGATTTTGTGGATGCCCAGGATCTGGGACTGTGTGCTAAAAGCAACTGCTTTACTAGTATAGTATGGTGTAATGATGCCAGCAGAACTAGGTTTCTTTTTACAGTGCCCATCAGAGATATGGTCTTTCTCAGAAAATAATCTTCCTTTCTCTTTTTCTTCTTCATTTATATCTGCCTGGATCTGGAGGATTAGAGCCCCTTTTAGCATTCATGCAAGCAGCCAACCACATAAGAAAAACACACACAACAGGTTTATTACGGACAGGTTTATCACTAAGCAATGTAACTATTATGTGCTTACTGTCATCCTGCTATGTAGCTGTGCATGTTTTTCCCTGTGTGCTGTTTCCCACCCTGTGCGCTTGTCACCAGTCAGAGGACACTGCTGCAGAGACGTGCGTGGAAGCTTAGCAAAGAAACTGCAGAACCAAAGCCATTAAGACACAGCTTTCCTCATACTGAAGAAAGAGCTCCTCCTGAAGGCAAAAATTAGGACCTGTCGCTCTTTATGTTACTTGAACTTCTCACGTGTTTGCATTGCGTATGATAACACTTACTATACTTGCACTATATTGAGCCCTAAGTCCAGAAAAAGGAATGTGCAATCCAAGGAGCGCAGTTACTGAGAAGCAAGCAAAAATGCAAACAAGCTCCATTTACAGATGTGGAGGACCTCCAGTGTGCAGGCAAGGCAGTGGTACGTGCTGGGGAATGACAGTAGGGCAATTTCTTGCCGGAGAATTAGCACACTGCTTGGCATCGCTTAGAGTGAGTCGTGGATTCCAGTATTCATTGATAGGCTACGATGGTCACCGCTTATGTTGTGTTATATTGCTAAGAGCTCTGCCCATACCATTTGTTTCTCTCCTAAACAGCTTGATTTAAGTGCAGATTTCTTCATGACAACATTTTCACCCATTTGTTTCTATTTCAGGCCTAATCCAGAGCCTGCTGGTGTAACTGAAGTTTCTTTCTAACTTCCATGGTGTCTCCATAATGCCATGCTTGTGCATCTCTATAAGAGTCCTGATGTCATCTTGTCTTTGTTTAAAAGTGGGCTTATCTGGATCTCAAAAATTGGGCAGTATTGGCATGAACACTTAGGAAAGTGGCTTTGGAAGGAAGGACAAATTTTGCTCTTACGTACATCCCATGAAGCCTTGTTGGCACTCCAAGGGGGATCTAAAATGTCTATCAGTGAAGAAGTTGACCTTTTCTATTAAATGTTCTGTCAAATTCTGTGACGTCATTACTGCAACTAAACAGGGCATTTAGAAAACCAAAACCTTGCTAATAGTTGCCCATGTTTTAAGGAATAGCACTGGATAACTGACTCTACACAAGAATTAGCAAATCACACAGGGAGTTTTCCCTGAGAAACAAAAGTCTGTAAGAAACAAACCTCTTACAGTGGGTTACTGTAAAACATGTATAAAAAAAAGACAAATATTGGAGCTTTGTTAATTTTGTTAGTATCTTAAAAGCATAACATTCTTTTCTTGTGATTGAAACTAACAGTTTATTTCCAATTTAAAAAAAAAAAAATTGTATTTGGTGAGAGGAAAACAGGTTTTGGAGATATGTATAAAGTCTAAAGGGGTGCACATCTATGCCCAGTATGGCAAGATTCTCAGTATCAGGAGTGGGTTTAATTTACAACTTTCCCAACATTTTCCAATGCTAGGTGTACAAATACATGTGCTGTGCACACACACACACACACATGTGGTCTTAAAAAAATTTCCTTTGGTGATGTCTGGGGATTAGTCAGTCGTCATTCCCACTTTTCACACTGACAGCATAAAACATGATATTAATTTGTCTTGGTGTTAATTATTGCAAAATATCCCCAAAAGACTCTTTTATTTGCAACCTCTTTAAAATAATTTTGAAGAAGGGAAATCTTCATGTGGAAAAGGTAAAAAAAAATCTCTGGAATGCTCTGCATGTAGGTGTGTCTTTATTACAGATAGCCATCTGCTTTTCCTTTTTCCTTGGAGTCAATTCATACCCCATAATTACAAGACTGGGGCTTTTATTTCTCCTTTTTGAACAGCTCCTAATAGTCCAGAGTAAGAGAACAAGAGAAAAACGTATCTGAGACACTTTTAGAAGGATCTCAGAAAGTAAATACTTTTGAGGTGGTTAATTTCCAAGGGTTCCTTGTAGACACTGAACTGGTTTTGTATGGCTCAACACTGTCTTCATCCAACTAATGACAGTCTGAAAGATCGAGTGTTTGGGAGCAGCAGTAGAAATACCCATTTTGGAATGGGTTTGGACTGTATCTGCCTGTAAGGAAAGATACACCTTTGTTTCTGACTTGTTCACTTAAAATTCAGGAAGTAGAAACTGTAGGTGCTACATGAATGTTTCTGTCTCCAAAAAATGAAAAAGCAGTTTAGCTAGGGTTTTCTTTGTTTTTATTCTCAGAGTAAACGTCTTCTAATTAATCTCTTTGCCTTTCTTAAATAAACCAGTGATATACAATAGACTTTCAGTATGCTATGGTCTAGACTTCCTTTAAATTATGTGGAGTTTAGAGAGTGGAAAATATCAAAATTGACAAAAAATGTCTTCATCTTGAGAACTAACATTTAACCAGTCATGTTTTTTCATAATGCCTGTAATACATGATGCTTCTTTGCACATGAGACTGTCTTGACCTATTTTGAGTAGTCAGGCATTTAATTTTTGTTCAGACCTATATGCAGTTTTAGATAAACCTGCAAGACTGTGCTTTTACAAAGTAAATTTTTAAAGAAACTTTACAAAGTAAATTTTTAAAGAAATTTTTAAAGAAATTTTTAAAGAAATATAAACATCAGGCTACAGTTATAACCTGGAAAAACAACCAGCCAAAACAAAATGCAAAGAGATCTCTCAAAGACAGATACCCGTTGAACGGCAAACCCCACCTGACTGTGTGTAAGGCAAGATGCTCTTCTTTTTTTTTTTTTTTTTTTTAACCCTTTTTCCCCAAACCCACTCCAGTTACACCCTGGTCATCTAGAAGGACAGCTGGTCCATAGTGGTTACCCATAGATGTTGATAATCAGAAGGCCAAGCACTGGAACGGGCTGCCAAGATAGGTGGTTGAGTCACCATCCCTGGAGGTGTTTCAAAGGGATGTAGATGTGGTGCTTAGGGACGTGGTTTAGTGATGGACTTGGCAGTACTACGGTGACAGTTGGACTCGGTAATCTTAAAGTTCTTTTGCAACATAAATGATTCGATGATTCAAATGAGATGTTCAATATACTTCCAGTACTTCCCAAGTCCCAGGGCTAATCATAGAATGATAAACGGTTTGGGTTGGAAGGGCCATTTAGAAGACACCTAGTCCAAGCCCCTCCCTGCAGTAAGCAGAGACATCTTCAACTAGAGCAGGTTGCTCAGGGCCCCATCCAACCTGACCTTGAAGGTTGACAGGGGTGGGGCATTGACCACCTCTCTGGGCAACCTGTTCCAGGGTTTTGCCACCCTCACCCTAAAACATTTCTTCCTTCTATCTAGTCTGAATCCTATCGCTACAGGCCCTACTAAAAAGCTTGTTCCCATCTTTCTCATAGGCCCCCGCTAAGCATTGACAGGCCGCAATAAGGTCCCCCCGGCGCCTTCTCTTCTCCAAGCTGAACAAGCCCAACTCTCTCAGTCTGTCCTCATAGGTGTTCCAGCCCTCTGAGCATTCTTGTGGCCCTCCTCTGGATCTGCTCCAACAGCTCCATGTCTGTCTTGTACTAAGGATTCCAGAGCTGGATGCAGTACTCCAGGTGAGGTCCCACCAGAGCAGAGGAGAGGGGCAGAATTACCTCCCTCAACCTGCTGGCCATGCTTTGTTTGATGCAGCCCAGGATGCATTTGGCTTTCAGAGCTGTGAGTGCA
>VXBL01003981.1:473008-485345 GCA_013400195.1 Aramus guarauna
CTCAGCTTGGAGTCATCTGCAAATTTGCTGAGGGTGCACTCAATCCCACTGTTGTTGGTGAAGATATTAAACAGTGCTGGTCCCAGTATGGACCCCTGAGGGACACCGCTCATCACTGATCTCCATCCGGACACTGAGCTGTCGACCCCTCTGGGGTTGTCTCTGGATGCTACCATCCAGCCAATTCCTCATCCACCAAACAGTCCATATCTCTCCAGTTATGAGAGAGGAACGTTGTGGGGAACCNAGTCCACGTGCAGTCGCCAAAGTACCCAACAAGAAAGGAGGAAAGTATTTTTATTGTTCTTTCCTCAGTTTAGTGGGGGATGGGACAGAAGGGCTCACACCACCCGGGGCAATCAACGCAGCAATGGTTGATGCCCGGAGATGGGACAGATGGGTGAGCCCACAGGACGGCCAGGTGCAGAGCTAATGGCAGGCGCGGCAGCTGGGCCAGATGTTTCACCATGGCTATGGCAAAGATCAACTCATAATGCTTCGGTCTTGCTCACGCTCTTCCTGGAACACAATGTAGATTAGGCTACTGGTTCTGCAGCACGGAATAAACTGGGAAATGGGCTGTGGGTTGGGGCAGCACATGAATTTTGTGGTGACAACAGTTTCTCAGGTGTGCAGCAGCAGTGACACAGTTGAGAATGAGTCATGTGTGTGACTATGGTCTGTTCTGCTGATCACTTAACATTCAGGTAAAAGAAAGAAGGCATACTTTCTCCTTCATCTTCCTGGTAATCTCAAATATATATGGATTTGATTAATTTTCATAACTGGTAGCACACAAACATAATTTTGAGAAAGTCAGAAGAGACATTTCCTTACCTCTGGGATGTCAAGGGGCAAAACCAATGATGGTTTCTTAAGAATCAGAAAGAATAAGAAGTATGTGAACAGAATAATCTGCTCCAGGATACCAGTCTCCAAAAAGCAAGGACAAAGTGCTGTTGGCAACATCATGGTAAGCCATGACAAGACTGTACAAAAGAGGGCATTGGCTTCCAGTTCAGGTAGATGATCTGTTACTATGGGAATGTAATTGGTACAATGGGATGAACCCAGAGAAGTCTTCATCAGGAACAATGACAGTTTATGACCTCTACCTTCACCATCAAGATAACATCCACTATTGTTCCTATTACTCAAGTCCTTTTGTGTTGCGCTTTCTCAGTGTGCCTGTTTCATCTGAATCGCTGGCTTTTTGCTCTTTCACTGCTGCATTTTCAATTTCAGACTCCACAGACAGGTCCTCTTGGGTTGATTCTTCTGCTTCACTGCAGCTCTCACAGTGGAATCCAGCGTTCTCTGCTATGACAGCAGGATCATCATCCTCGTAACAACAGCAGCACTCCTCAATGCTTTGGCTGTAATGAAGGTCTCTCTCTTCTTCACTGATGCCAGTTACCTCATCCTTTTTCTGCATTAAATCATGACTGCCCCTTCTCATGGTGAAATCAGACAGCAGGGTTTCATTGCACAGATACTCCTCATCTTCCATGCCCTCCATTCTTTCTGCCAGCTCTTCTGCAGAGGGCTGGCTCAGGTCAGGGTAATCTACAAGGATTGTGTCTTGTTTGTGCTTGAAGCAATCAGAATTATCATAGATGGGATAGGTCTCTTCTGGATAACCTTAGGAATAAAGTGATATGCAGCTTGAAGTGTTACCAGCATTTAAAAGTAGTACTGACTTCAGCGATGGATGCACAAGTTTGTTATAACAGTTGGTTTTAGTACTGCCAGTATAAGTGTCATCTATTTAACACCACGTATATGTCACAGTATTAAATCCATGGCAAGAATGTGCAAAACGTGACTTCTTGAGAGATGATGAGAAAACTCCATTTATTTTTGCAGAGCCAGAATATCAATCCTGACTTTCAAGAGTGAATATCTGAGCTTTTCTGAAAGCTATGGGAGCTAACAGGTGAAAATTGCATGGCTTAGATCTTTAGATAGATAATTTTTTTTTGTTTCTGTCTATAGATTGACTGATCCATGTTTTGAAGATTTTTGGTAAAAACAGCATTATTTATAAAGTTGAAAAAACAGGTATGTCAATGACTTTGTGCATTTCCTTTTAGAAAATGCATTGTGAACTTAAGAAAACAGAGCTCGAGGCCGCTGTTTATGCTTTATGTTTTGGAACATTTTTGAAAGCTTCTTAAAGAGCGAGGAATTAAGTCTGCATTTAAAATTATGATAGTGAGCAGCTCAGCTAGGATATCTTGAATACACATTTATGTAACAAGTAAACACCAAAGAATGGAAAGCCATTATAATAAACAATTTTTAAAAGACAGACTTCCTGGAGTCAACTTTTAAAACATTGCAGCAAACAAAGAACAACTAATCAAAGTAAAAACTGTAAGTTATCCAAAACGTATTGATACTGATTTCCAAGGGTTTTATGATTTTGCATGAAATCTGGCCTGGCAAAGAAAGGGAAGGATATAAACCCACAGCAGCCAAGACCCAGCAGCAGATGGAGCATCTGTGAATATTCATATGCCACTTTTGGCAGCAGATAGCGTAGTGTTTACACTAAAGGAAATGCTGGATGCCTCTCAAAATCTATTTTCTTTCTATTATGGTTGGAAAAACAAACCACCTCTTACAAAGTTTTGAACACCAACTTCTGAAAAGGAAGGATAAAGTTAACAAAATATTTTGAAAGGATCTGGGACTATAAGTAATCCTTACTTAATTTTTCTCATAAGAGAATTTTTTTTTTGTAAGAAAGACTCTTGCTTACCTTCCCAATCTTCCATGTAAGGAGCTTCTTCAGCTTCCTTCTCAGGAGAGATGCCATCTATGAATTTTCCTTCTTTCATAACTCTAGTAATTTCTCGGAGTTGCTGAAGTAACCTTTTTTCCTGGTCTGTTGTAACATTTTGAATCCTGCTTGAAAATATTAGACACCAGCATTCAGTCCGTTATTATGACAAACTATTGACAGGGTTTGAACCCAACTATTTGGTCTGTCCCAGCAGCACAGTCTGAAGAAAGCTGGCTGCAGCATGGTCACTATTCAGCATCTGCATGTGGTCTACACTTCAGCTCAGTATAAAGGTGCATCTGTTTATCCCGAAAGCCTGAAAACTTAAACAAGTAAATGAAGACAGGTACAACCAATGTGAGAGAAGATGAAAGCGACACACAAGCAAGAGTTACAGTACAAAAGACACTACGGAAATTTCTGGCCTTTAAAAGAGTGTTAGGTGAGAATTAGAGGGCCATGTCTTGTTCAAAACATTGTAAGAAAATGTAATTCAGAACCTGTGCTACATTTTAAAAAACTTGTAGGGCTGATGAAAACGTCTCACATAGACTAATGTCTAATGATCCCTAATTATGACCATTAAAGGTATTACGTTTGCAAGGCCTCCTTAAGAAGTCAGTCAGTTGGACAGATCATCATATACAGTCAACAATGCTACCTGGCGGGGGGCAGGAGAGAAGCAGGAAGGAAGATGTAAAAATGAAAAGAAGGTGTTACATTTAACTTTAACTTGCCCTTTAGAATCAGAGGGAGAATGGGAGAGGACTGAGATTTTTTCATCAGATTAAATGCAAACTATAGTATTAACTGGTTCTACACTGCTGATTCTAGTAATTACTACTGCTCAGGTAATAGAATTACTTACTGTTGTAACAAAAATGCTTCCAACAGATAAGGTCATGTAGTCATTATATGTTATTTTTCTCTGGAAGAAAAACAGTTTCCTAAAAGTCTTATGGACAAGAAAGAAGTATTTGGAGGATGGTGATCTGAGCTCTACTAACTCACTCAGTAGGTCAGAATAAGAAAGGCGCTGGTTGTACTTAGGGGTGAAAATGTTTCTGACTGTTGTGCTTGTTTCACCTTGAGTTTCAAGTGGTTCTTGAGCAGGTGTTCCCTGTGTAAGTGCCAGTTCAAACCTCTCAGGGGACGGAGGCACTACTCTGGCTTGCTTTTGAATCTCACTGTGTTTTAGGCAGGATCTATTGCCTCTAGTTAGTCAGAGAGGGTGGCCCTCAGCATGCTCAGAATGCTGAACTGCAGGCGGTATGATCTCTGGTGACCTCCAGGCCATCAGATAGACAGATAATCTCAAAGATTAGACAGCTGCTCAGCGAATCTTAGGGGTTAGATGGGAAGAGGGCAGCTGGAAATAGATTAGTTATTTTGGATTTAGGTGATTAGTATCTATCTAAACCTTGTTCTGGGTAACTGCATTCTCATAAACTTGAAAACCAGCAGCTTCCATCTTCCACTTTCCTCTTACTGACTGTTGTGAATAGAGCAGCGCTTTAATAGGTACCACGTGCTACTCTACACATACGGGTATGACGGTGACACGGTAGTTACTCCACTAAAGGCCGCAGAGTCATACCGGTTTAAAGCCAAAGAGATTGTGCGATGGTAATCAAAGTGCCGACCCTGGGCCAGATGTTGTGCACAGCTGCAGGCACAGTTGTCCATAACTGAACTTAGCTGAGGAGCAGGCCCACTGGTTTCATTAGCAGCTACCCAGGTTAAACTGACTGAGATCACAAGGCAAAACTTCTCTGCGCTCCCCCCGAGGGGCACTGTGCCCCACAGCTTGAAAACCTGATAGGGTCCCAACGCTATACAGAGGGTGCGCCGAGTCCCCTCAAGCTGCGGTGGCAGTTTGTTCCACAGAACAAGCTGCGGTGGGAGATGGCATCTTCTCAAAAGCCTGGGTTATGCAGATGTAGAAATTGAGACGTGAATTAAGAGGCACAAAAAAGAAATGGTTTCATCAGCTAGCTGCCTTTGACAGAAGCTACAATAGAGCTGCCAAACTAATCCTCCTTTTATAGACAAAAATGTATGTAATTTGAATACATATCACCTGGCTAAAGACAGAGAGGCCTGTCTGTTTAGCACAAAGGGGAGATATGCTAGCTCAGATAACAGGATCAATCAGTGTAGCTGCATTCACTGTGGCATTTCATACAGGAAAATTCCTAATATGCTGGATACTCGCATTAGAAAGCACTACTGTCTTATTGCAACACAAAGTCTCTGTATTTCAGAGTATTCCTCCTCCAGATACCTTGCTTAAAAGATGAATTTCCCTGTAGTGAGGAAGAAACCAAACCCCATGCACCATTTTTACTTTGTTTAAGGCCTCTAGGAAGACCTACTCTAGGATGCTGGCAACGTATAAGACACCTGGCTGCCTGCCTACGGGAGATTTACCAGGGTATAATGCACTTAGGAATACTAGAAGGACAACAGATGCGAAAGGTTTAGAGTGTAAGAAAAGGTCATTATTTTTGCTCTGTGTGTTTGTAGCTCCAACACAGCTATTACTTTCCTTAGTGGCAATGACTACATTTTGTAGAGTCCCAAAGTGCTCACTAACACGTAAACTAAAGGTTTCTTATTCTTACACTGAGATCGGAACATTTCCCGAAGAGCTATCATGACTGCAGTGAAAATCCATAATCTAACATGGTATCATCTCAGACATGTCAACTGGTATTTGCTTGCTTCATGGTCTTAAAATAATCACTATTAAAATGCAGCTATAGCCTAAAAATGGCACCCCACAGAGTACAGCCTCTCTCTCTCCCTCCTGCATATCACATTTGCTCAGTTTATGGTAAAAAGGCAAGTTTTTCCAATTGACCTGGTAAACAGGACTTTAAAACCAGGTAATGCAGCTGTATTATTTCTACCCCTTACCTAATTACCAGAAATTGAGATTTATTTTTTTTTACAAGAGAGTATTGTACAATACTCCCTTTCAGAAAATATTCACAAGTGTGCTGCAATTTAAAGTGGTTTCAAAATACCAAATTTTACAGACAGTGGTGAAAAGAATATGGGTGAGACATCTGTGAGAATGGGTAGGGAAATCTTTTGTACCCAACATTGAAAAACTCTGCTAAAAGCCTGGAAAAAAAGCAATATGCATGCTTGTAATGCAGAGTGCCCTATATAACCATCAATCAAGTCTTTATTTCTGAATCATCAAATTCCCAGCAAGGCTCCCCATCTTTGCTGAGAGATACTGCACTATAAAGGTCTACAATTAGAGACTGGAGATACTGAGGTCCCTTTAGTGATGGGATGTGATGATAAACTACAAAACCGTATAATTTAAATTTATAACCTGTTGAAAAAAATGGTGGGAAGAGTGCTAGACTTTCTCAGAGCTGTGAATCATTATACCCTTAGGTGCTACGTACTACCCATTTAAGTGTGTGCATTAGGTAACAATTATCTTTGTCCATCTCTCAGTTTAGGTTTGGTTACGTTGCTGAGGAGCCGGCCAGGTACTTCTTTCTTCCCCTTGCTTTCCTTACCTTGCTTCTAGTCCTTGCTAATACATGCTAGGCGTTATTAAAAGTACCTGTACTTGTACTTTTTGAAAGTTTTGCATTCTGGAAAAGAGTTTCTGTACTTAAGGCTGTAGCAATTCCAACTGGTACGCTGGTTTGGAGGTTGGTCTTCAAGCCTCATTAAAAAAAAAAGCAAATCCAAGTTCCTGCCTGCCTACCTTCTACACCACAGGGCTGGACAGTACTAGCTGTCCCGTCTGAGGAAACCACCTAATAGTATTGAGAGGTCTTCCAGCCTCACTTCAATCAAATGCTTTCGAAAGAAAAAGAAATGAGCAGGACAAGCCACAGCAAGAAAACAGCACATACACTTGCTACAGAAGAAAGCAGAATAAAATCACATAGCACAGTATATAGTATTCCTTTGAAACAGGATTTCTTTCTATGGTACAGCATTGTCTAAGAATACACTGTCCTTCCAAACTCATCCAGATTTCAGCAGCAATGCTTTTTTGAAGAAAATATACAAAAAATAGAATGTCTTCGGATTCTAAAAATCTTCACCAGGAGAAAGCCATAAATCCTGGAGCAGCTCAGCCGGGAGGAGAATGCTTCCGAAGCACAACGAGAGGACACTGCAGCATGAGCTCAGACCTCAGCACTATTACAAACACTGTGTGTTACGGTGATACATCGGGGTTTGTGACAGTGCAAAATACGTCCTTTGGTTTGGTTACTAACACTTCACTTAGCAGGCTGGGAGTCTCTTTGCCATACCTAGTGTAATGGGCCAGGGTCTCACTTGGGGTCTTTCAGCATTAGTTTAAATTTGATACCAGTTATTTCTTCCTCTGACTTTGCTGCTATAAGGATTTCTGTTTAACTGCCTATTCATAAATGGAGCTCAAGTAATTTTTGCTCTCTTCCTCATTCCTTTTTATTTAAGTCTATCGACATCCAGCTTGAATAAGCCTAGCACTGTACTCTGTGCTCTAATTACACTTCCTAACCATACGTTTTATTTTAAGACATTCATCCACTATTACTGAATTTAATGAGTATCACAGTGTAGACTAAGAAACCTTCAAAGTCTGGGTGTATTTGAAAAACAGCTATTCGCTCCATCTAGAGGTGCTTTCCCCCTTCTCTTTAAAGAGGCTACATACAAAATTCTTTATTAGATTCAGATTCTGATTTCCCCTGAGGCCTTTAGATCCGTCTATACAAACAGTTTGGTTGAACAAAGAAGGGAGTGTCTACTAAATAAAGGCTCTGAGCCAATAACACAGAGAGGAACAAATAGTGGATCAGACCCTAAACCCGTTTTCTCAGTAAAAAATATCCTATCCTGAGAGTCAGCACAGTACCTGAGCAGCTCATAAGCCTATTTCTGGCAGGCTGAAGGTACGTGTAGAGCATTGCGTCAGCGCTCCAAAACAGCGATGAAGAATAGTGAAAATAGTACCCTCCTGTTTCACTAACAAAACCCGGGCAGCTCAGGGGTTCTTCTGGCGCTGGAACCTGGCCTGACACAGCACGCCTGGCACCTCGCCTTGCTGAGACGAGCACAGCCGCGACAGCGGGCACTGCACGAAGCGGGCAAAACTAGACGCTCAAAGAGAACGCGGTTTGAAGAGTAAATGAACATAACGTATGCGTTCGGCACAGAATTGTTCCCACAGAAGGGGTTAAAACAGGCATTGACTGATCCAGACAAAGTTAACATGCGTTACAACCTGAGCGGCTATCTTTTTTGCTTTGCATGACCTTAATATTCATGGTATTTAAATTTTCAAACACTGCAGTTATGCTTTGGCCTATTGATGTGTTGTTACACTCCTTATGTAAAACATAGTCTTGTCTCCAGTGTTTCTTTATAATGGAGAATAGTGATCTCAGATTTATAGCAACATTAATAAACATAATAAATTTTTAAATCCTGATTTTACAACTCTTTTTTTTTCTTTTATATTTCAAAGCAAATGCATGGATTTACTGGTTGCAGGGTGGAACTAAGTTATGGAATCAGATTATTATACAATTCTGCCCTTAAAGAAATATTTTATGGATTTTCTAACAGGCATTTACACAGATTATAACAGCATTTCTATTTAGAAAAATAATCCATAGCACTGGAAAATAACATAAAACAAATGGGTCTCTTAGGAAACAGTCAGAATATGACTTTGGTCAGATAAGACAGGTTGTTTTATATACTTTAAATCTAGATGTTTTATTTTCTGTTCATACATACCTGTCATCTTCCAAATAATGCACTATACAAAGTGGGAGGGCAGGGATAGTTGCTTTTCTGCTTAAGGAAAATGAAGTTGGGAAAAATGATTTATTTTAAACATAGACGCAGAAAAAAACTGCAGGAAAAAAAAGTGTTATGTGTAAACTCAAATTTTTACAGTTTGAGGTAGTAATAAAAATGCTATTTTAATATAGCCAATGTAAGAAAGCTTAATTTCTAATCAGAGCAGAATCCATCCTTAAAATGCTGTAATTTGAAACATACCTGTCACAGTTAGGTCCTACTATGTTCATTAATTTTTCCATAGCTTCTTCTGTCTCTCTCAATTTTTCCTGAAGTTGGGTGAGCTCATAGTCAGCTGTAAAGCAAACAAAATCCCAAGATCTGTCAGCAGGAGCTTTGAAAACGCAATCCTTGTCCCATTATCACAGGTAGCATATGCTGTACCAAACCAAACTGGCTGTGAGGAAACTAAAACGTGCAGCTTACAGAGCTCTACCTACTTTTCCTGGGATGAGAAGGCAAAGACTGTTGCGAATGGTAATAGGACACACAGAAAGCACCTTCTCTCAAAGGCTCCCAAGCAACCTCCCAATAAGCAGCCAGACTAGGCCACTGTGAATGCCCTGGAGATTAAAGCTAAGGAAAATAATATACCTTTTTTTCTTTTTATTTTTTCCCCCCCTAAGGAAATCATAGTGGTTTACTGTCTACTGCAGAATTAATAGTTCTCATGGAATTTCACTGTTAAGTCCTTGGGAACAGAGACAAAAGATCACTTCAGTATTATCTAATGAATCTAAGATTTGAGAAACCACATCTTTATCAAAGAGAATAAAGTTCCTGGGCTTGATGGCATCCAACCCTGTTACCATAGTACTTGCAGACATACAAGTATACATGCAGGAACACCTCTGCTGGCTATGATTTAACCCAAAGGGTTAGCAGCAAAGGTACAAGAGCATGGATATCAACAAAAATGCTTCAGCTCCTTGTTTGGCTTTTGTAGCTCACACTCAAAATCCTATAGCTGAAACCTCATTGTTCCCCATTGCAGAACAAAATGAGACCAGCCTGCGTTGGTTAAACAAGCAATAGGACAAGAGGAAATGGCCTCAA
Organism: Aramus guarauna; assembly: GCA_013400195.1. Taxonomy (NCBI): domain Eukaryota; kingdom Metazoa; phylum Chordata; class Aves; order Gruiformes; family Aramidae; genus Aramus; species Aramus guarauna. Next base: position 482,691 of record VXBL01003981.1, read on the forward strand.
GTTGTGCCAGAGGAGGCTTAGATTGGATATTAGGAAAAATTTCTTCACCAAAATGGTTGTCAAGCACTGGAACAGGCTGCCCAGGGAACCGGTTGAGTCACCGTCCCTGGGGGTATTTAAAAGATGTGTAGATGTGGTCCTTAGGGACATGGTTTAGTGGTGGACTTGGCAGTGCCAGGGTAACGGTTGGACTTGGTCGTCTTAAAGGTCTTTTCCAACGAAACAATTCTAGGATTCTAAATATTCAGGTGCTACAGGCAACACCTGTTTAAGCAGCAGAAAGACACAATGGAGCTCCAACATAGTAGGAATGGAGAAAGCCATCCACAAACATCCTGCTTTTGGAAAGATCCCTATTCTGCAGAGAATGTCATTACTTAACGTCATTATTTTGCATGTCAGAGCCTTTAAAAATAGGGGAAGGGAAACTGGCAAAAAGGAAGTTACTCCCTCCAAAGCACTATGTAAGTGGTGACTCAATCTTCAGGTTCCTAGGCCAGTGACTTGTCCTCTGCTCTGCTAGAGCTTGCCACAAATGCTTTACGAATAAAAATTAAGAGCTCTAGAAAAAGGCAGAATAATTTTCATCACCAGTTCTTTGGGTTATAATGACAGTAAATATTTAACTTACTGCGAAGTTAGTTTCTTTTACCAAGCATTAGAGAAAAAAATACAATTACCATTGCTAATAAATTGCACAAAATTGCCAGGCACGATGCAGTACAAGCACACTGAAAATACAATCTATAGCACCGAGTACATTAAGTATTCCTAATATACGCATTAATGTCAAGATAATTACAGCTATGTTAAGAGAATTACCTTACTGCTAGCACTTTCTATAAAGCCCTAAGTACTTTCCTATTACAATTTAGCCAGCTAAACACAACACATTTAAATACTGTTATGGTAACTACTCATCCAATCTTCAATAGTAAGCTTATTAATTTATCTAATAAATGTCTACAAATAGCTAAATCTATCCCACTGATGTTTAGGTAAAATTACAATAACATTCCGGAATATTGTTTTCTTGCTTCATTGCACTCATCAAAACCTTGAGCATTGCTAAAAATGAAGGGAAAAAGTAGGGAAGTGCCTGGTGATGGCTAAGAATTCACAAATTAAAAAAAATGAAGCTCGCTTCTAATAATATCTTTATATACGATTATTAGAATATTAGAGATTATAGAATAATTATAGACCAACATCCTATTATCCATTTTTAATCATTAGGTACATAGCTTTTCAGCAAATCTGTAGTTAATTTAGGGAACCTAGTGAAAAGCTATTGCTTCCAGGGGGGGGGCTTGGGATCAAGCTACTATCGCAGAGTCTCATTAGCCAAATGAGATTAGAAAGTGACGGTGTAGTAATTCACTTTAAATCTTGCTCATTCCAACACAGAAGCTTCTGGCTTGTTCTTTACCAGGGCCAGGGGGGGTGGGGAACGACACAGCAGCTTTACAGTGTGCACAGCTTGAAGAACCCATTTGGACCATGGCTCTACAGGGTCAACAACTACCCAGATACAACTCAGAATTCATACTCACTGATTTTCCTCTTCATGTTTCCAGGTGCAGCAGTAGGGCATTTCCTCTCTCCAGCTGTAGTTTTTCCCTTGGAAGCCAGCTTAGGAGTGAAAAAAGATGAACTTTCTATAAGTTACAGCTATATTACTACGTGTAGTAATATATAAGTCCCAAAGGCAACAGAAAAAAGAAAATGATAAAAACCTAAAATTATGCCAGAAATTGACCACAGAAAAGCATGTCCAGCAGCAAAAACAGACAACCATGAAAGATGCCAGGGAGATCTTGCCAGCTGAAAACTCCTAAAAGACACTTGGAACGAATGATATTTTTAGGAATGGTGAAAGCATAACTCATTAAAAAAACCTTTTTCATTTTAGAATATTTATTTTTTCCAGCCTGATCCTGTAATTCTTCTGCCTATAGGAGGGAAAACCCAGTGCATTGGGCAATTATTATGAAATAAAGAACAGGCTCTGAAGGAATGACCCCACTTGTCCCTCTTGCAACGTTTTCTGCCATTATTCCTCACCAACCCTGCACCTGCAGCAAAGAAACTGGCTGGCTCTATACAGAAGCTGCAGGCTATCCATGTCCATCATCTTCTCTGTGTTTGATCAGTTCACCCAATTCACCTTGTTCTTACCTCTGTCTGTCCATAGCAGGCTCAACTGTGTGGACACGGCTCACTCTGGAGTCAGCCCCCAAAGGAAAAAACATTTCCACCAGTCCACTTCTCCCTCCTCCCACACAGCTGACTGTCATCACCTACATGCAAATCACGTCTGTGTAACAAAAAGCCATGAGAAGTTCAAACCACGTGTGAAACACTTGAGGGGAATTTGGGCTGTGCTTTTTTAAACTAGCTTTCCACCAGTTCCTCGGCTGGGGTAGTTCCAGCGTGGCCAACACAACCTTACAAACTCCCATTCTCCAACCACGAGGTGGTTTTGTTCCAGATGGCGTGCAGTAACTGTACTCCCTCTCTCTCACTTTAAATGCATAACACAATACATAGCATATACAGTATACATAATATATAGTCACAGATAATAGAAAAGAATACTATATGTATATCCAAAATTAACCTAACATTGTTCTGGACATACACATTTTTTGGGGG